>JASDQU010375171.1:8127-20954 GCA_032191745.1 Picea mariana
ACGTTATTTGATTTGTGTATTATCTCTAACCCTAGAATAGATCAGTAGCATGCATGCATAGTCTTGTCTTGATTGCAGGGAAGCTTTTGGAAGGAGCAGCAACAACAAGGGGATAAGAAGCTCAACGGAGGATCTACTTCAGTCGTCCGGAAAAAGGTTGGTTTATTCTTCTCTTGTGTGCATGTGAAAATTGGGGTTTCAGATTTGGGTAGAAGGTTAAAAGTTAAGTCTTGAGGTTCATGATCTGCGTATAAGTTTAGAGCCCTAGCTTATTAGTCCGTAGGGTAGAATACCCAACAACAGAGTTGGACCTATGCTATGCAAGCACTATTTTATAGGTCTTGTTGTTTCCACATGAGGGTCAGATTGTGACCATTGATCAATTGTCTGTCTCTAGACCTAACCCTTCATTGGGGGCATCCGCTGTCCCGATGATTGACAATCCCTAACCGGGCATTGTCAACATAGGGGTTGGTTTGTGCCCATCTTTGATGGGTACTTTCTATTACCCGCCTCCTCAAGGTGATGTCAAGTTCGTTCAAGACCACCATAAGGTTGAGATTTTCCAAGTTTTGTCATTTCGCACGACTTACTTCAATGATCTGTGGATTCCTCCTTCCCCATCAGCCACAATGGAAGGGACAGGGAACCATGGTATGTCCATGCCCTTGTCTATGGAAGAAGTAGTGTACTCTTTAGTCCATCAAAATTTACCCGACATCGATCTGATTCCAGCACAAGAGTTGGATCCAATCCCAGAACCTATTTGGTCTTAAGGTTCCCTCGCTGGTACCGATTCATTAGACTTAGTCTTTCCCTCATACGAAGCAATCATTGAAGCAATGACTAGTCCAGAGAAGCCCTAGGACGATCTCCATCACAGATCATACTTCCTGCCAGAGTTAAGAAGAATCGAAGCAGGGGAATTCACCTTTACTATGACTGGAGATAGGTCTTGTCCTATCAATCCCTAGGCTACACATGAGGTTATGCTGAGGGTAATATGGAAAATATCGATGAAACTATACCGATTAATATCTACAGAACCCTTGGCATCATGGAGAATGTTTTTGTCGAAGTTGATTGTTCCCCCAAAGAGATTCAAATTTACATAGACTTATTTAAATAATTTCATGACGTTTTTTCCTGGTCTTATAAGGAAATGTCAGGCATTGATCCAAAAATAGTCAAACATGATATCACCACTTATATAGATGCCAAGCCAGTTCGACAAAAGCTTTGTCTAGTTAATCCCAGGAAAGAAACAGTTATTAAGGTGGAAGTAGAGAAACTGCTCAAAACAGGTTTTATCTATCCTGTCCATTTGACCTAATGGGTGTCAAGTCCTGTGCTAGTCAACAAGAAACATGTTAGGATTCGCATATGTATGAACTTCCATGATTTGAACAAAGCTTGTCCAAAAGATAATTTTCCCACACCATTCATTGACCAGATAGTTGATGAATGCATTGGTTGCAAGGCTTTTTCTTTCATGGATGGTTTTTCGAGATATAATCAGATACAGATCAAACCTGAGGACCAGCACAAAACAACTTTCATCTGTCCATGGGGTACATTTTCCTATTGTAAGATGCCTTTTGGTCTCAAAAATGTTGGAGCTACCTTCAAGCGGGCCATGTCTTTTTCTTTCCATGATCTCAAGCATATAGTCGAAGCCTATTTAGATGATTTAGCATCATGATCTCGCAAGAGAACAGATCATCCCACACACCTCCTACTTATCTTTGAGTGATGTCGCTACTTGTGGATTCCCTTGAATCCAAACAAGTGAAGCTTTTGCGTAACATCTACGAGTTTGTTAGGTTTCATAGTGTCAACAACAGGGATCATGGTTGATCCTCTCAAGGTGGAGGCAATAGTTCAGTTGCCTCCCCCATGCACAATCCTTCAACTTCAAAGTCTATAAGGAAAGACAAACTTTTTGAGGCGTTTCATTGGAAAATATGTCAAGATCACAAAGGGCTTTATGCGTTTACTGATGAAAAAGTTCCTTTTTATTTGGATGATGCCGCTCAATGCTCCTTCGAAGCCTTGAAACATGCCCTCACAACTACCCCTTTGATTCAACCACCCAATTATAACAAATATTTGTTATTATACTTGGCTGCAGCAGAGTCAACCATCGGCATGGTCTTAGTTTAGGAAGATTATTTTCTCTTAGAATATGTGATCTATTACCTGAGCCAAGGCCTCATCAGACCAGAACTCAATTATTCTCATATCGAAAAACTTGCGTTGGCAACAGTCCATGCTGTCCAATGGTTCCATCATTATGTTATGTTTCGCAAGACCACCATCATTTCCATTGTGAATCTATTTCAATATGTGTTGACACGATGGGTAATCGACAGAAGGATCAGTAGATGGATAGTCATCCTCCAGGAATTTGACTTAGATTTCATTTTGGCGAAATCCAAAAAGTCACTGGTCTTCACAGAACTTATCTCAGAACTTCCGGTTGATTCAGG
Source organism: Picea mariana (assembly GCA_032191745.1). Lineage (NCBI taxonomy): Eukaryota > Viridiplantae > Streptophyta > Pinopsida > Pinales > Pinaceae > Picea > Picea mariana. The sequence continues at coordinate 10,617 of JASDQU010375171.1, forward strand.
TGATGTTATGTCCGAAGAATCGCTTATTTGAGGAAATATGTTCTTGATAGCATCTTCAGACCCCTGGTATGGAGATATTCTTGTCCTCAAATAAGCGATTCTTCTTCTCATGATGAATGTCATCGTATACGTCATTAGGCCAAGAACTATCTCATCCTCGAGGACACTCTGTATCGTCGAGGTATAGATTTCATTCTTCATCGAGGCCTCACTCATGAAGAAGCAGAAATTTTTCTTAACGATTTCCATACTGGAGCATGTGGTGGTCATTTGTTTGGGTTGGCAACAACCCAAAAGATTTTACGAGCTAGTTACTTCTAGCCAACGTTAATCAAATATTGTATCGAATCGGTCAAGAAGTGTCACCTGTGTCAGATCTTCTCTTAGAAGACGAGGGCACATCACGCTCCCATGTTTCCTGTCATCACATTTGGTCCCTTCACCAAGTGGGGGATTGATTACACTACATGCAACCCTCCTTCAGCAAGGGGGCATTGTTATATCATTGTAGCCGTAGACTACTTTACGAAGTGAATGAAAGCTATGCCAACGTTTAAAGATGATGGAGAGACCACAACTCTCTTTTTGTTCAACTAGATAAATGCAAGGTTCAACGTCCCGAGAGAGATTGCCACTGACCATGGCAGTCACTTTTAGAACCAAATGATGACCGAATTAACATCAAATCTTAGGTTGCAGCAATAACATTCATCACCCTACTACCCCCAAGTGAATGGTCAGGTGGAAGCTGTAAATAAATCTCTTAAGACCATCCTACAACGAACGATTAATTTGGCCAAGTCAAATTGGAATTTGATGTTATACTTGCCATTATGGGATTACCGAATGATTGTTAAGACTGCAACTAGTTTCTCACATTTTCAACTCATTTACGAGATGGAAGTAGTCTTGCCTATAGAATGTCAGATCCCGTCCCTAAAATTGGCAGTACAATTACTGCCAGACACTTCTTCACTTGAAGAGTGGTTAGTATACCTTGAATAGCGTCATGATGCAGCCCTAGCCAATGAGGTTCACAAACAAAAAATTCAAGTGTCAATATGATCGTTTTGTTCATCCTCGTATTTTCTTTGAAGGTGACCTTGTCCTGGTCTATGACCAAGATAAGGACTCCTTGGGGGGAGGCAAATTCAAACCCATGTGGTTCAGACCTTTCATCGTAAAAGAGATTCTTAAAAAGGTTGTCTATCGTCTGGTAGACTTTGAGGGAAATGATTTGGCAGAACCTATAAATGGGCTCTACCTCAAGAAGTATTGCTCATAGGTAGGTCACTTTGGGTAACATTTTGCAACATATGTATAGTCTTTGTACTATTACTTTTTGTTTTCTTTTTGTTTTATGGACGTGTCATTTTTGATGTTATCTTTTGTCACTGTGGCAGATGTCAAGTGAATTAGAGGTGTTCGTTGGGTACGCAGATGATGCTATCCGACACACTCGGAGGATTGCCTCCACAGCTTGGGTAATTTTTACACCTCAGGGCTAGTTATTATCTTCAAGAGATATATGTTTAGGCAACAACACAAACAATGTCATTGAATACACCATAATTATTGAGTTGGTTTGTGATGCCCTGCCATTTGGTATCTCTGATCTCTAGGTCTATTTAGACACTCAACTGGTTGTGTCTCAGCTAAATAGAGTCTACCGTGTTCATTATCCTACTTTACACCAATTATTCCTTAGGGTATGTCTCATAGAACGAATTTTTTATTATATTACATATTTTCATGTTCCTAGGAGATTAAACCAAGTCACAAATACTCTAGCTAATCAAATCTTAGATTGGCATCTCGCACATATATAAGAAAGACATACACATGCACATGTAAATACATTTTTGAAGGCAAAAATAATCCAGAAGACATAAAAAGACATAAAAATCCATATGTAATATCAAAATCATCAGAGTACATAGGTGGGCACATGTGCCTCAAAAATACGACCAGTAATGAGTCATGGGGCTTATGCCCTCAAAAAATATATAAAAGTAGTTCCCTTGGCACATGAAAAGTCCAGACTAACTAAGGTCAGGGCCTGTGGACCCTGCTGTAATGATCAACAGTGTTTTCCAAATGCCGAAAAATTCAGACCCACGTCTGTGGTGCCCCCACTACATGAGGTTGCATAGATGGTGACAGATCCTCAATCTCTTCCATGGGGATAGTGCGAGTGAGTGAGGTAAAATTTCGCTCTACTCGTCTCAAAACCCTATCAGCCTCACTGGTTGGAAGCTCTCCTACTTTTGTTGGTCCCCCTGCAGTGGCGGGTGCAGCCCCTGGCCGAGGACGTCGCTTTTTCCTTGTATAATTTGTTGGTCGCACTGGTCCCAAATCTGCACATAATAGACACATATCTTTCAAAATGATTTGGTATAAAAAAATGATATATATAAAAAACAACATAAAAATTACATATGTTTAACAAAAAAAAAACAAACGATGCAAACTTACCCATCATTCCTTGCTCCTCGTCGAGAGGTACATATATCTTAGGGTGTTTCAAGAAGTCAATCCCAATATAAGGATAATCCTTTATGACTGGGATCTATCACGACAACCAAGCAAAAAAGTTGTCATCAAAGGACTCATTGGTCCTTCCTCCCCCCCTGTCGTGGCAACAACACTGCCCATCTGCATATCATAGGAAGAGAGGCCTGATGCCCCCGTACAACCTCTCGAGGGCTGAAACTGGGAACTCTTTCAAAGAAGAAAGAGCGAAGAATGGTCCCAAACCCAGAGTTCCTATGAGTCCACAACTGACAATCTGTCAGTTGTTTCTTCATGCAGTCCAATAATGTGGTGCTCCAATAGAAAATCTATGCATTTAAGCACTGAACTGCACAATTCATCTATGCACAAGAAGCCTGATGCAAAGTGGCAAACCTTGTAATCCGCTCGATAAGAAACACTATCACTTACAGTGATAAGTCTGAGATCTTACTTATCAACACTTGCGAGCTTGTCCTATCTGTACCCGCCTCACAATAGAGTCCAATAAAATCTGATATGTTGTGAGGCCTTGAGGGAAACATATGGAATTTGACTGGTTCCCCTTGCCGAGAGAGGCCAATCAAAAAGTATATGTCCTCAATTGTTGGCACCAACAACTGACCGTCCAACATAAAAGCCTCTGTGTCGGGATACCAATAATCAACCAAGGCATTTAGTAGCCTAGGTTGTGCTCGCATGAAAGGACATAGGAAGAATTTTAGCAACCCACATTGCATTAAGGAAGCAACAACATTGGGGTCCTCCCCAACCAACGCACTAATATCCGCATGCTCTCTTTCCCTTCAGTGAACATACATCCTGCAAAAAACTAAGTTCAGGAGGGTTAACCCTTGCTTTTTAAAATTTTTTCCATTAAATAAAGGGTCTAGGCAGGCTATAATGATGACAGTCGCATGTACACGCGTGCAGTTTTTCCTCTACCTAAGTGTACACGTAGGCTGTCATAGGATAACCTGCGTGGACCTAGGGCCGACCTTTTGAAGCTCGATGACCCCCAAAAAATGAAACTAAATGCATAAAGAAATATTTAAATTGCAAGAGGAGAGAGTTTATACTTACATGGTCCAAGCAAATGGTTGTTTCATCCATTGAAGCTCCCAGAATCAATTCTTTTCACAAAGGGGCAGTTTTGGCTTTTAGTGAATTTTTGAATTAACAATGGTGATAATGAGCTGCCAGCTTCTATTTATAGAGGTTTTTGGCCTTTTTTTGTCAATTTTCAGACCCTTTTTTCATTTTTTCTGAACTAAAAATTATTTAAGATGGTTCAGGAGTTTTCTTTGGATGATCACGGGAAGTAGTACTTTGGGTATTTGGAAAATGTTTTGGGAGTTGGGGTATTTTGACGGTCCTTTGGTAAAAAGTCATTTTTTCTGACTCGTTGCATTTAAGTCAGGATTCCACCTCCACTTTTTGCATCTCGTTGTCTTTTCCACTTTTCCATAGGATCGATCCCACCGAGTTGCAACACAGAACCCTCTTTACTTCCTTACAAGTGTCATAATTTGGTGGTAGAGCCTACCATAACATGGATTCCCTAGGTAGATCCTGGATGCATGATGGTGTCCATGCTGTCACTAACGACTATAGGCTCAGGAGTCCTTTTTAGCTTTTCCCTGATTACGAGTTTGAGCCTCATTTGCATGATTACTTATCACTTTTGACCTCACCCTAGGGACTCCCCAAAACATAACGGGTCATCTTTTAAGCCCTTTTCAGACTCTATAAAAATGAAAATATTGTCGAGTGATCTTGTGGCCTTTCACACTCTCTAAACTGGAATTTGAAGTCACCTCTGTTCGGGGATAGCTTACCCCTTTTCTATCTGGACGATCAACTATACAAACAAAGGTATACTCTAGAGGCCTTGAATCTCTAGAAGAGTATTCTCAGGTATAATTTTAACCCCTTTTCAAGCCCGAGGGACTAAATTTACAAAAAAGGAACCCCCACGGAGTCCATAGTTTAGCTATTTTTAGACTCCCTAAAATTGAAACAATCGTCAAGTGACCTTATTCTTTCAAACTCGTTAAAATGGTCCAGAAGAACATTCCTGACAGAGTCCATAATTAATCTTTTCTCAGACTCCTTAAAAATGAAAAAATGGCCGAGTGATCTTGTCTTTATCACACTCATTAAAATGGTTTTGAATAGATGTCTTGTTGGTGCTAGTTTACCCCTTTTTCAAAACGACTAGACTACCTTCAAAAAAGGTACCCCATTGGAGTCTCCTTTTACATTTTTCAGACTCTCTAAATATGAAAAACTGTCGATCTTACCTACTCCTGGCTCGTTAAAATTACATCGAAGGACGTTACCATTGTGTGTTTTGTTAAACACGTTTGCATACCTATGGCTTTGGTCTAATACCAACTCCATGTTGCTCTCAACTGAACCATCTGATGCATGCCTTATACGCAACCCTTGTAGCACTTTTCCTCTGTGTCTTGACACCTTTGTCCCTAGGAGGTATTTTTTCCGAGTGTCCTCTCTTAGAACATCATTCTTGTCCTTGCACCTCGAACTCATATGTTTGTGACACTCATTCCTCCTTTGTAATGTAACATTTGTTTATTCGTTTTCCAAAATTATTTAAAAAGACAAAAAAAAAATCAAATATACCCCAAAAAGAGGAAGGGAAAAGTATTTTCTTTATATTGGCAGCACAATGAGTCGCCCTTGGATAAAGCACATCCTTTCATTTGTTCGTCAAGCCCTAGGATTTAATATGACCTTAGGAAGTTGTTCCCACTACATTGAGATGTGTCCTCCTCCGTTTGGTTATTCTTCCAAACATATGGAGAGTTTGAGTTGCCTCCTACCTCGTGAACTTATGTTAATGCCATGCTGCCTGAGTCTCATCATTTGTCATGTTATTATCCAAGGGAAGTTTTTGCAAGCCTGAGTTGGCCCCTTTGCAGTTTGTCTCTTTCCTTCATGCTCAACCATCCCAAAATTTCAATCAAGTCTTTGTTCGAAATCAATGAAGCTTTCAGTCTGATCATCAAGATTCTCTAGTCCATAACCGACAAGCCTTCGAAGACCTCCAGGTAGTGAATTCATACACTCATATTGCACTCCTTCCTAAGTTTTGAAGATTTTGAAGTTGTTTCTCGAGCTCTGAAGACCTCATCTCCATCCATCATGCCTTATCAGCTTCTAGAAGAAGGATACTATACATGTATATCTTTTTTATTTTAAGATGTAGATCCGTTGTGTATTGCTTGCGGCTACAGTTTATATAGTTATATGACATGGATCTATAGTGTATTTGATTGGTATCCATGATTTTATTTCATCTCGAGCATGGGTATGCATGCCTCGGTGAGACAATTATTATTTTGCAGATGGAACTTCCCGATTTCTGGTCCTTGGGCTCACTTGTTTGGAACGTTGGTGAAGATTGATAATGTATTTCGGCCATCAGATGATCTTATGACTTCACACATTAGGGGGAATATGTTATAACCCCAAATTGCACTAGACATACTTACCTGGCATTAGGCCATCTCAGACTCCTTCTTTGCCCAAACACTACTGAACAAATCTTCTTAAAAACCCTCTTTATAAAGTCCCACGTGCCCTGCTCCATTACTAGATGTTTGTACATGCTAGCTACCTCAATACATCCCGCATGTACGTACAAAAGCATGAAAAAGGAAAGTTGTTGATGGAACACATAGCTTTGGGCAAGTTAACTAAACCTTTCGGCCATGCATGGCTAGTCATTCAACCAAATACCTATCTCCTTCTAGCCTATAAAAGAAGGGGTAAGGGTCCCATTTGAAAGGAGGAAAATCATAGCAAAGAGACTATACCCAATTGAGCATTCCCCTTGTCCCAACCTTTAGCCATCCTTGTGCAAAGAGAAGTATAGAATAAAGCAGTTGGAGGACAGTTGAAGAGGAGCCCAGGACCAGATTCGTGGAGTAGTGGTTGGCTTCATCATTATAAGTTTCTTTAGTGAAGTTAATAATAAAGAAGTACTTTTCTTGTCCCACCATATGAGGTTTTCATTGTTTATTGCGTACACGTTGATTAAATATCTAACCCATTAATATGTAGATCAAATGCACGTGGAGTTCTTAGTTTCTCTTTTGGGAATGCAGGTCAACGTTGGGAGGAGAGTTGTAGTCAAAGAGTGACCAAGCGTGAAGAGGGATCGATATCAAATGTCGAAAATAAGGTATGTTCACTTGATCTTCTTAACTACGTATTTTCTTAAGAATAATCCAGATTAGGTCTGAGATGACGGTAAAAAGTAGGAATCTTTAGGTCTTTTCTGCATGCATGATAAAACCCTAAGTGCTAGTCGATAGAGGGATTTCCCACTCAAAACAAAGAGGATGAGGAGGAGGTATGGACTGAGGCTGAGGATAGATCATCTGTTATAACTGAGCATAGCCATGACACTTAGCAAGGGACTATCAGAACACTTGCACTACTTGCATCTACTGCAACTCCTTCAAGCATGTTATTGAAGAAGGTCCAACACTACTGGTTAAACTTCAAGAAAAACGAGGACCTCAGCATAACCCACAGATACACTTGATAAAATATGAACCTCATGGAGAAGACCCTATAGTCACTGTTATTACTAGAGGAGGCGTTATTACAGGATATGATAGAATGACCCAAGGGAAGACTACAAAATATTCAGGAATTAGGAAAGCTGTAGAGAAGACCCAAACCTTTGATGCAAAGAAAGAAAGACAAATATTTGAGGAATAAAAAAAAGAATTCAAAGGATACCAAGGTTCTTCATCAAAGACAAGACTAGAATTAAGAGAGTATGGAATGAATTAGGCATTTTATCAGTCTGCTTCACCAAGAGAAGGAAAAGAGGTAAGAAAGCTCATGTAATTTCTATATACTTGTGTTAAGTTAATTCAAGATGAGAGTGTTGTCCAAGAACTACAAAATTTAATCAGACAATATGAGCTAGGAAGGATAGACCCCTTACTGAATAGATAAGTACACCAAATCGGTAAGAAGAGAAGGACCAATAAGGAATTAAATTTGAATGATCAAATAGGCCAATATGATATAGATTATGTAGTCCTCGACTTAGGGTTGGAGGTCATTGTCATGAAAAAGAAAACCTGGGAACTGATGGGAAAACCAAAGTTGATATATTCCCCTATCAGGCTTAGGATGGCCAATCAACAAGCTGTAATTCCATTTGGAAGACTGGGACATGTCCCTGTGGACATTGATGGAGTAAGAACATTTGCAGATTTTGAGGTAATTGAGATAGTTGATGACAACTTCCCTTATCCTGTGCTATTAAGAATTTATTGGGCCTTCAATAATTCCACTATGGTTGATTTAAAGAAGAGACGTATGACTTTTGAAAAATATGGCCTTAGGGTCATTGCACCCTTAGATCCAGATGAAAGTCAACAGTACACAGAGCTCATTAGAGAAGAAGACTGCACATATGAACTGGAAAATATATACAAATTAGCAACTAGACAACAGGATTACATTAATCCTACGGCTGATGGAAACTTAAGTTTACAAAGTGACAACGTATGCTCATTAGAATCAAAAGGAGAACTGGAGAATTGGCAAAATAAAATTTATGAAGTATCTACAAGAAGATGTACTAGACTAACCAGAGAAGTTCATTGGATCGGCACAACAATAAGTAACTTACCCACCTTTGATAGTATAAATCATTTAGAAACTTTCTTGTCGGACTTTGAAGAGAGTCTACCAATGAAACAAAGACTGATGGTGATGGATGAGGCCCTGAAAGCAACCCGAACAAGATGGTGGGGGGGCACACAAAAGTAATAGTACAAATTGGTTACAGTGTCATACCTTGATGACAGTGCAGTTCTCAGCAGAAGTAGAAGGTTATGAATTTTGATACACAGGTCGAAACTGCCCAAAGAACCATGTGAGAAGTTGTGAGGAATCCTGGAGCAACGTTCCTCAAGAAAAATGGGTGCACAAATTCATCAACAAACTGGACACAACACCTATCAACTAGTACCTTCAAGAAGAGTTGTGCCTCATCACTACAGAGTGGAAAGGTATGACTCAAAATTTCATAACCACCTTCTTATTTGAAATTCAATATCCTTCAGTAGATCAAGCACTACATATTGTCAGATAAAAATTATTTGAGGAGGCCTCTAGCTTCCCTTTAGAGAAAGACGAGCACGAATGGACTGCACTTCTACAAAAACCGCAAGGTTGTTACAACATCAATGTTGATGAAGACGATGATCCAAGAAAGGTGAACATTACAGAAACCAAAGGCCAAAGAGCTGTGGATAGACTTGGAGTTGAGTTACCATTCATTGGACACCCAATCAAGATTAACAAGGTCAATATTGGAACAAAATAGGCACCGAAGCTTGCAAATGTTGGAGATTATTGGGATGCTTCCACTATTGACAAGATTACATAGTTACTTCATGAATATTAGGACTTGTTTCCAACCAAGTTCACTGATATGAATGGCATTAAAGGGACTATGGAAGAGATGATGATACCATTGAAGCTAGATGCTAGACTAGTCAAATAGAGACCTTACAGATTGAACCTTAAATATAAGGAGAAAGTGAAGATTGAGCTCAACAGAATGCTGGAAGAAGGGATTATAGAACCTGTCGAAGAATCTGAATGGATTAGCCCTAAGGTGGTACAAGACAATAAGATAGGAAATATCACGATCTGCGTAGATCTTAGAAATTTGAATGATGTCTGTTTCAATGATCCCTTCCCTACACCATTCACTGACAAAGTTTTAGATAATGTGGGAGGCCAGGAAGTATATTCTTTTATAGATGGATTTTCAGGATACCATCAGATCTGGATTGCCAAGGAAGATTGCCACAAGACCACATTTGCAACAGAATGAGGGTCTTATTAGTATACACTGATGCCATTTGGATTAAAGAATTCCCCAACCATCTTTTTGTTAAGCCCTAATATTGGCTCATTACCACTTAATTGGGGCATATTAGACTAGTAATGTTATTTTATTTATGTCGGCTTGAGGCCATTAGTTGTAATTTATATTAGTAATGTTATTTTATTTATGTCGGCTTTAGGCCATTAAACCTCCTAGTCTCCTATATATACCAAGGAGACATTTTCATTTTGAATCATCTTGTACTTGAACATTTAAGTGGGGTAAAAGGAGGTTTCCCCCTAGAAGAGGCTTATTATCTGATATTATCTCTTTTTCAAGGCATTGAGTACTTTTCTAGAGGTTTTTGTATGCTATATTGAAGTTTGGTTCTTAACATATGGTATCAGAGCTCAAGGTCTTGGGGTTTCGCTGCTACATCTGAGACACCGTGGAATTTTCGCTATAACGTTTTTTCTACAACGTTTCAGAAGGAACCTCTTAAAGGGTTTTTAGTAGACGGATCAAGGTACGTTGGGTTTAATATTCAGCTCCTGAGGACTTATACTTTCGGAGATACAGCCTGTACAATATAGGGTTATGGAATCATCATGAAATGACTCATTGAGGAATTTTCTCTATAAAAAATTTTTTGTAACGTTTCAGACCCTGCCCTCCAGATACCATTTACAGAAATTAGTATTGTATCTGCGGTAAAAATTTCAGCATCTGGTTCATTTTAAATTTGTCTATACACCCTGTGTAAGATAGGGTAGCTGACTAACCCTATTGACTAGTCTCAAAAAGGTGTTCTAGGTAAAACAATCATAACTTCTTCCTAGAGTATCCAAATTGAGTGGGACTGGTTGCATTGGATCGTGGACAGTCTGTAGTATTTTGGGTGCGAGTTTCAGAATTTGATATCAATTATTTTGTGT
>JASDQU010375171.1:43450-56760 GCA_032191745.1 Picea mariana
ATAGCATAGCTTTCATCGAAATGAAAGGATTACATATTCATCTCTTTGTGTAACTTTTGAGTCGGTCAAAACACCATATTTTCCACGCCATTTTCCTCTTGAGTAACAACATCCTTAAAATAAAGCGCTTATAAAAATTGATTCGACATTTTTATATTTTTTGGTAGCAAACCTACATTAGATTAGTTGTAGGGCTTTGGAATAGGTGTGAAGGATAACTTTCCAAAGCTACAAACAAACATAGAATCTTGAGTTAGGGAGTGGTAAATCCACTTATTACATTTTGTCCTTGGAAGCCCCTCTCACACAAGGGTCAATCGCGAGGTCACATTGAGACTAGCAGAGTTACTCACCTTGCTTTGTTGGTATTGGTCTAGAGATTGCACGTATTATGGGGGTCGCTTGAAAGTATACCCATAGGGATGAGTGGAAGCCTTTCAAGTTGATTTCGGGCTAGATACCCTGCCTTTACGCATGGATCAGACTGTCGACTGTTTCCCCAAGCATCACTGTAGTAATTGGTAACCTTAGTAGACTATCTCTTTAGGGTCTTTACACAAGGTGACAGTGGAGGGGAAAGTCTTCACGGTACTTGGAATCGACATTGGCCAAACTCACTCGAGCTCCGTGGAGGGTATACCCACATTTATGTGTGGGAGCTTGCACCAAGGCATAAGTCCATTAAGCAGGTTGTCAACGTAACTTTTCCACTCGCTCTATATCAACCCCTTCTTATATTGTTCCCACGACATTGGATTTCATCACCAACTAGTGCATTCATTGTAAGAAGGTTTTGTTTGCTTGTTTTCTTCCTAGATTTTTAGCGTGTGCTATTTGTTTTCCCTAGCGGACTCTATATTGGATTTTTGTTTTTAATGGCGTCAGTTCTTGAAATGACCAATGAAGGAACCTCTGCTCCAGGGGAACCTTTTTTTTTCCTTCTTATGGAAAAATTGGTCCTCCTCACATTGCTACTTTGAGCCTTCTAGGTCTCATGATTTGATTACCGGTATGGTCGTTTTCCACTCAGATAATCCTGAATGTAGTAAGTGCTTCGTTCGTAAGCACTTCCCCCCAATAACATCAACCTCATGTTGATCCTTCAGTGTCTTCACTAGTAAGAGCTTCTTCGCCTTCTTCACTTGCAAGGTCTTCTTCCATTTCATATTCTTCGCTGAGTGAAATCTCTCAAGCTAATAACTCGGTGAATAAGAAGAAGAATAAAAGGAAGAATAAGAACAAGAAAAATAAGCAAGGATCCACACTTCCAACCACTTCCAGACATGTTGGAAAGAAACAAGTTACTGTTGATCGTGCTAGGAGTGTTGATGATGCCAAGAACACCCAAAAAAATTGTAAGCCCAAGTACCCTTACAGGCTTTGTAAGGGTAGCCATATTCCTAAGGATTTCCCTAGTCTATCCAAGGTTATAGAATCATGGTATACACACCCTCGGAAATCCATGTCGTCAACCTCTGAACAAAATGTTGGTGATCTCCCGTCAACTAGTCACGATATAGTTGGAAAGAAGAAAAGTAAAGCCAAGTTCCCATGTATGTTATGCAAAGGGAATCATCTAACTCACCTTTCCCCTCATATGGAAGAAGCCTCAAAATTCCTGGAAGACATGACTGTTTCATAGTTTCAACTTCCAGCTACTTATCGCAAGCTTACTCTCATCCCACCTGTAGTTGATGGAACGATCAATCCATCTCTTTCATTGGTCAGTCTGGTTGATCAAGTGGTCAATCTTGTCACATCCTTTGTTGAACTAGTTGATCAAGTGGTCGATCCGATCCCATCCTCAGTTGATCCCACTTTCCTGTTAGAGAGTGAAACCCAAGTGGTCGATCATTTTCCAACCGTCGACCCCATTCTCCCCTTGGAGAATGCAACCCAAGTGGTCGATCTGATCTCATCATCGGTCGATCCTACTCTCCCGCTCGAGAGTAAACCCCATAATGCTCACATTTTTCTCATTTATATAGATTCTACTGTGCTGGGGGAGATTCCTCCTTCTCCCATGGAACCCCCTTCAAGTAATGAGTCCATACTTTTCAATTGGGGTGTGATAACTGGACCTTGTCTTGCCTGTCACATTACTTTCCATATTACAGTACAGGTTTGTGGTCGAGATGTTTCTTAGATGCTGATAGATGAAGGTGTGTTCATTAGTATTTCGTCTTCTCTTTCTTGGCAAGCTTTGGGTTGTCCTCAATTTGCACCAGTTACGCATAATTTGTTAGCTTTCAACAAAAGAACCAGTCAACCTTTAGGGACCCTTCCTCAGTTTCCTGTAACTTTGGGAGGGAAAAATGTCTTTATTGATGTCATGGTAGTCCAAGACCCCTTGGATTTTTCTTTACTCCTTGTACGAGATTATGTCTATGCCATGAAAGCTATCGTGTCCACTCTTTTTCATGTGATATATTTCCCGCACGATGGAAGAATTGTGACCATTGATCAAATTTCATTTTTTGGTCCTAACTTGACCTCAATAACCTCCGTACACGGTTCTTATATTCATATGGTATCACCCTTGCCACAGGTCAATTATGTGGCATTGTCTCCCATGCCTTCCACTACCGATGACAATGACTTGGATTCGATATTTGACATGGTGATATATTTGGTAGGTCTATTGGAGCCTGACCTCCTTACCCCTATTGCGACCCTCGACATGTGTTACTTATAGAGTGTGTTTCTTCCTTCAAATGAAGATCTCTTGAAGGCCATGACCGAGTTTTGTCCCTTGACATGTTGTCCTTCCAGAGAACTTTCCTCTTGGAAGCCATGATCAAGAATAGCCTTGAGCATGGTTTTATGATTTCAAGCTCGTTAAAAAATGAAACCAGCTATGAGCATGGTTTTCTGATTTCAATCTCGTTAAAAAATGAAACCATCTTTGAGCATAGTTTTCTTATTTCAAGCTCATTAAAAAATGAAACCAACCTTGAGCACAATTTTTTGATTTCAATCTCGTTAAAAAATGAAACCATCTACAAGGATAGTTTTCACGTCTCTGTAGCGACCTCGTTAAAAAATGAAACCGAGTTTACGAGCATAGTTCTTGTTTCTGTGTCAAGCTCGTTAAAAAATGAAACAAATCTTAAGAGAATAGTTCCTATTTCTGTGTCAAGCTCATTAAACAATGAAACAGAGGTCTAGGGATTGAACCTAGAGTCATGAGAAGAGTTCTTCTCTTATGTCAAGCTCATTAAAAAATGAAACTAGTTCCCCCTCTCTGTTTGAGACAAGTCCTTCATCTAGTATTTGAAGCTTCATTTCATCTTCCTTTACCATTGGATGAAGCGAATCTTAGGGGGAAATTCTTTCAGCCTCTAGACTTCATGCTGAAGTTTTGCCACTAATTTTTTAAGCTGGGGGCTAAGTACCAACCATCCCTGTGTTATGTGTTGGGAAGTTCAAGCATAGTTTTCTATGGTTCAAGATTATGTAAAAATGAAACCACCTACCTCAAGCATATTTTCCTCTGGTTCAAGCTTGTGCAAAAATGAAACCAGGTCCAATCATAGTTTTGGTTAGTTTTAAGCTTGTGTAAAAATAAAATATATCCCAAGCATAGTTTTCTTTTGTTTTAAAGCTTGCGTAAAAATGAAAACAATCACGAGCTTAGTCTTTGTTCTTTCTCATGCTCGTAAATACATGATAATAAGTTACTGAGCCCAGTATTTGTTCTTTATCATGCTCGTAAATACCTGAGAATGTAATCGAGTAAAAGTTTATCACTTTTTCGGACTCATAAAGGTTATATGACAAAGGAACCCCCCAGAGTTCCCTTTAAGCTCTTTTCAGACACTCTAAACATGAAAATATTGTCGAGCAATCTCATTCTTTTCACACTCGTTAAAGTATTTGAAGAAAATGTCTGTTGAGCAGTAGTTTATCACTTTTTCAGTCTCATCAGACTACTTTACAAAAAAGGAACTGAGAGAGTTCTATTTAATTGATTTTCAGACTCTCTAAATATGAAAAACCCTCGATTTTTCTTTCTTTGCACTCGTAAAACAAACATCGAAAGGCGCGTATGGGACCGAACCACTCCTTCCTAGGGTTCGTTAAATATATTCCGAGGGACTCATCTGAAGGATGAGATTACATTACAAGCATATGTTATCCTCCTCAAGCTTGCATAAAAATAAAGAGGTACTCGCCAGAAATGGTGGGGGGGAAATTGGGAAAGAAATGTGTTTAAACCTGTATTATATGGAAGAGTCGCCTTTGAACATGACACCCTTTCACTCACTTTATGTCTAGGTTGGAAAATCCTCTTGTCTCTTGATCATACTCCTTTATAAGATTACAAATTGGTTTGTGATCCCTATTGTTGAGTCAGTGTTTCCAACACAGTTTTTGTGTCGTCAATATGTTCAAAATATGTCTAAACTGGAAAGCCTTCTATTGTGTCGGCCATGTCTATAGTCTTTAAGTCTTATATTACATCGACCATCCCTGAGTCAATCCTAAATCACTTGTTAATCTTATCTACTTCAGATCTTGTTACCCGTTTTGTGTCATTGATGTGGGATACATTAAGGCCCTCCTGTGATGAGTCTTTTCCTGTCGACTTCAACTCATTATCCAGGAATTAGACTTAGAAACTAATTAGTACCTTGGAACTGGCATGCCTCAATGGCAGGTTTCCTCGCTTTTGACAATGGGTTTTCATTATTGACCCCTAATCGGGAGATTCTGCCGAGTGTTTGACTTCATCTCATTAATTCACACATGTTGGATTGTACTAGTGTACCTTGGGAGTCATTGACATTAATGGTGATTTCCCTGACACTTGTTAATGGTATACACTAATGACCGGTAATCAACTGGTTTCTACCATTTTCGACTTCAACACCTATAATCGCATGGTTAGAATCGTACTATAGAGTGGTGGAAGACCCTGGATCATTTTTTATAGATTCAGGTTGCGTTGGAGTATATTCAGTTTGTACTATTGCATAGATCCACATTGTATGTCTCATGGCTATGTTCAAATGTGAGTCTTTAACACATATATCCACAGTTTATTTTTGGTGGCTATGTTCAGATTTCAGTCATATTGGCATGGATCCACAGTGTATGTTTGGTGGCCATGACCTGTCTTACTTGACATGGATCTTTGAATGTCGACATTTATGCTTTGAGTCACTTGTATTCTGAGTATGGGAATGCCTACCTCAGTGATGATGTATTATTGTACTGCATTTCCTTGTTTGTTGACAGTTTTCCGACCGACTGTTCCTTGTTCCCCACACACACTCAACAAAGTATATAAGCTATCACTCTGTTCTAACTTCATGCTTTGGGGGGATCTTTGTTACACATTATTTTCGTCATCCCTATGACCATTAATTATGTAAACCTATCAGTTTCCTTCAGAGGGGTCAGTGGCCTGAATTCCTGAAGAAAGAAGGGAGAAGAACTTTCCCTAAGAGAAGAAATTGTATTGCTTTGTAAAAACCCTATTAAGGAGGATTTATGTAGGCTGTTATATACACAGGGTGCAGAAATCCCTGATTTCTAGTGGTTTCTCTATAGCTATGTTGCATAGTTTCCACAGGCTACATTATAGCTAGGGTGCGGCGGCCTTCGTACGTGGGAAAAATGAGAATCTTCTCAATGCTTCTAGAAGGAGAAGCTTCTATGGTGAGGTGGCATCTGAATGGTTTGGATATTAATCACTTTCATGATTTAGTGGGATCATCCTAACCTCCTCTCCTTATCCTCTTCAACTTATAAAAGGATAGGAGCTCTCATGGAGAAAGTTAGCTTGATGAGGGTTTGAGTTGGATTGAGCTTGGGAAATTTATGTTGGCTTTGAGATTTTCTTTGTCAAGATAGATTGTGAGTAGCTATCAGATACACAGTCTCATAATCCATTGGAGAAAGAAGTATGTGGGAAGAAAGGAACTATTGGGAGGAACCTTATGACATCAAGTCATCCAGTTGTAGTCTCTCTTCCTATTATTTAATATAATACAGTGGCATGCTTCTTTCCCATAGAATTATATTTATTTTATTGCACAATTCCTTAATCATATGCATAGGTTTCCATTGAATATACTTCTACTACTTTCACTTTGGTTGGTTTGTGTCTCACTGCAGGATCGGTATCACAAGAGCACTGGAGCGAAACAAGAACAACAAAGACATAAGAAAGCAACACTTAAAGGTATGTCTCTCATCTTTTGTTTGGTAGTAAATTCGATGATTAGAGCCTAGGGAAAGCACCATGTTCTGTCTTGTTTTGTTCTAGATCTAGGTGGATCTAGGGAGATCAAATTATGTTTGCATTTACCAGTTTATCCTACAACACCGTTACGAGGCCCCTCTTATTTAACCCGTCGGATGCTGCGCCAGGCCCACTTTTTTCCACCAATGATTAACTGAGCCAAGAAGATAATTTATTGTGTGTCGAACTATGTTATCAGAAGCTAGACATCACCATCTGTTTGTCTACCCTGCCTATCCGTTCACCTACCCCAACCTGTCTGTTTAAAAGTGAGAATGTCGGGCGAACCTAGTGCATTAGAGAATTCTTTCAAGGAGGTCCTCAAGAATATAATGACCAATAGACAATTATTTGAATGTGTCCAAGCATCATCGACTAGGGGACTACAGGCTTCCCCTTCGACTAGACATCGTTCTCGTCGTGTTAACCCCGCGACTGAGCAGCGAAGTAAGCATTGCGAAGATCTAGCTAATGCGAAGAAAATCTCGTCAATCTTACCAGATTATATATCACCTTTGGATGGTGTGGTAAACCGTGACAACATTCCACATGATTATGAGTACACTATGTTGGAATACGCGTACTAGGGAGTCAGTTGGGACAGATCCCGCTGCTGAAGAACAACGGTTTCAATCTAGGCGACAGGAAGAACTATGCTATGCTAGAGCCCCACTGATACTTGATGAAGTCAACTGGGAAGAAGCCTTGCCTTGTCTCCCAGCCATGGATTAAGGAGCTTGCACAGTCCACTATGATAAATGTGACGAAGATTCCCCATTTTGGTTATCACCAGGAGGTTAACGCTTGTGTTAAAATCCTCTTGTCATGCTATCATGGCGGATACTTGTGGCATGACTGGAGGATTACTGTGGATCCAACACTAATCCACCTAATTACAGGATTAAGCATGTAGAGACGTGACCCTCAACATTTTTATCTAGGGAAGGCCTCAGACCAGTCCCTAGAACAGCGCATGAAAGAAGCTTATGGTGAAGTTGAAAATGAAAAGTGAGGCTACAAGGTAGCCTCTATATAGGATGGCGCAGTGTGCCTCTCTTTCCAACTCATAGCTGGAAATATTGTGAGGAAGAAACACCCCACACAAGTCATCGAGTTCGTGGTGGACCTCACAGGAAAATGTGTGGAGGGCATGCAGATGAATTGGGCAAGTTACCTCGTAAATGAACTGGAGAAAGATTTTCGCGAAGGTCAATATTTGGGATACGAGTTCCACTTCAGCTGTCTAATCATTTTGATTGCATTTTTCACTTGGAAAATGCCTAAAGGAGCCACCTTCCAGAAGATCGAACCATCAGAGCCATTGGCCGCTAGGTTTTCTACCTTGTGGTACACTAACGATATGTCGAAGTAGTGGAATTCCAACGCTGTGTTCCATGCATATTATCAACAATTGAAGGTTTCCATTGAAGAATTTCCACGCATGAAACCACACACCTTGGGGCCTACACTAGTATAGACCGATAGCAAAGTTCCATGCGGATCTTCATTTTATCTATATCACTGTGCACAGAGATGAGATAAAGGAAGAGTTGCAATCGTACTATAAGATAACAAATGAAGGCATGGAGCAGATCACCAAGGAATGGCTAGAGGAATTCCTTGTGCCTGTCGTTGATACAGAACTCTCTGACACTGACACCATAGGAAGCCCCATGGTCACCCGGGTTGAGCATGTCAGACAGTCCAGTGGGACAAAGAAGAAAAAGAAGCAGGAAGAAGTTCAGGACAACACCTCTGAAGAAAATGGATCTGACTCACTAGGAGGAGGAGGAAACGAAGCAGATGGATGAGGAGGGGATGAGCAAGGAGGATGTGAAGCTACACTACCAGAATATCCCCCTACTAAAACAATAACACTACAAAAGAAGAAGGTTTCTCCACAGAAACCTTTGGCAAGAAAGAAGACGTGTGCTAGTAAGCCCGCGTTAGAGGCCACACTCATGGAAAACGACATCAGTTTGGTCCATGGAGCCATGGAGGATGCTTCCGAGGACATCTTGTAGAGATATTGAGCGAAGCAGGATGAATTATATGGCAGGATTGAAAAGGAATTGAACGAAGTACAAAAAGCTATTCGTTCAGTTCATGTAGTACCTACTGCGCCTCCCTCATCACATATTGCATAATTGTGGGATGAGCCAACCCAGTTGAGAAGACTAGCAGATGAGATGGAGGATTGACTTTAGAATATCAAGGAAGAGAAGGATAAGGATACAGAAGCATTGAAACAAGATAAAGAGGAAGTCTTAGAGAAATTACGAGTAGTGTGGTACTGTGTAATCGCCTATGAAAATGGGAAAGAAGAGTTTCAGGCGATGATCCAAGAGGAAAAATCCCAACTACAGAGAGAAAAGAAGGATTTTCTCACATAACGGGCTATGGTCAAAGAATCAGTGAATAAATCATGTCACTCTGTGCCAGGTGTGGCACAAGAGGAATAGGAGTCAGATGAGGTTCAAGTGGCGAAGCTTGCTGAGACCATCCAGTAGCTTCAATCAAGGATAACAGAGTTGGATATCCAAGCAGTACCAAGCACTCCACAGGAGGTGTGTGACTAGAGAGAGGAAGCCACTAAAAATGTGGTAGGAAGGATCATATCCCTCACCTCAGAATGAAAATAGTTGAGCGATAGAAGCACGTAGAAATATGAACTCTTCGTAGAAGATCCAGAGCTAAGGAAACTGGAAGAATAGCTACAGGAGGCACAACAACAGGCTTTCTCCGTACAGGCACAGATGAATCTGCTCACTGCAGTTGAAATAATGAAGAGATCTCAGGAGCAGTGCGTAGTGCAACAATAGATCATTTCCCTCCAGGGTAGGGTAATGGAAGTCACGCAGAAGCTACAAACTGTGCAGGATGAATCCTGCAAAGTGTTCGAATAAATTGAGGGACAAGACTCACAATTGGACAAAGTGGTCGTAGCAATGGAACAACACCTGGAAGGGCCTGTTGCAGAGAAGATGATCGAGTATCTCATTGAGTAGGAGGCTCAAGTCGAGGAAGCTCGAGCTAAGCTTGAGGCCTTCGAAGTAGTGTTTCTTAGACCTGAGTGACTCAAGACGAGTCATAGGTGAGTGTTGGGGGCTTGTTGTCCCTCGACCAAGTTTTGAAGAAACCTTGGTCAAGTTTGACCACCTTTTGCACTTCGACAAGATAGTCAAATATGGAGCGCCTAGGCGGAGCTAAGATCACAAATCTCACTAATTTTGTGGGCTATGTGGACCGAGTAAGGGGTCCTCTAGGATTTTTGTAATGGGCTATGGGATGTCTTCCCATGGGGTTTACCCATGATTAGGCCTTATTGTAAGGGATTGTAAAAGTATAAGTAAGAATGTATTGTAGAAGAGTAGGGAAGTAGTGGGTAGTGGATAGTGGGAAATGGCTAAGTGTAAGTAGTTCTGAGTTTCTTTCTGCAACAGAATGTGTATGTAAGGCTCTATGCTCAATAGAGAAGTCAACTATGTTCTTAAACCTAGTTTTGGAAGGAGGATCTGGTGCTCAGTGCAAAGATCTCCTACCCTCTCCGAAGCTTGGCTCTGTGGCTTAGTGCACAGGATAAACTGAATTGTTATTATCACATATTTGTGTCTCAGCCTAGTTACAAACATCTGCATCCTGTAACCCCCCATGCTTCTACCTTGGGTGAGACTTCACCTGCTTCGCAGGTGTTGTCGAAAGGGCCGGTAGTTAGGGTTTTTTTGGTGCATTGTTGAAGCATTGAACCTTGTTTCTACCCCTATGCTAACACTATTTATTGCACTTTGAGTGTAGTTTTACCATTCCCACTCCCATATCCACACAAAATACAACTCCTTGGTTGAATTCCAAGTTTCTCTCCATGAATTGGATTGAATAGTTAATGATGCATCACAAATGAGTGAATATTCAAAGTGTGAAGATGTTTATAGGGGACTTGTGATTGATTAAAGTTTCCTTTTCCTATCATCCATGGATCCACTTCCACTCACACCTTCATACCTTCCACAATCCTCCATGCTATCCATGGACATTTAAGAGGGAAAGATTCAATGAGGGATTTCTAAATAATTGAAAAACTTTGATGTGTTTTTGGATCCTTCCTTATCCCCTCCACAAAGGATAGGGGTTAAAGATACTTCACTCTCATGATGTTATGATACTTATCCCTTAATATTGAATCATAAATGACATATCAGAAATATTTGTCACTTTATTCAACACAAAAACCCTTGAGGTAGGGAAACACCATACAATGATCCTTTTATTGAAGGATCAATATTGTTTACCTGCCTCTTCAAGTGGGGAACCTCACAATGAGATAAGTCCATTAAAATAATATTCCCATACATGATTCATAAGGAGGACCCCATCCTTATTTATTAGCTAGATAGAAAATCCTACTCATAACCAAATGCAAACTACTTAGTGTTCCTTCTTCAATGAGGCCACACTACATTTATTCAGTGCTAACTACTATTGGGACTTATTTAATAATAATAACATTATGGAACTAGTTCACATTACATTAAATAGCCACTATACTTTCCATATTCTTAACTCTAATGGGACCCTAGATCCCTATTACATCCTATATAAGATCCCATTTTTCCACCCCTTTCAAGAAGTGTTGTCCTCAATGCTTTCAGTGATTATGGTTTATGGCTCACTCTACCACGAATACCTCACTTCCCCCAAAGAAGGATTCCTATGTATCATTTAGTGGAGGTTGAAGGAATAATGCAACTAAATAAGTTGGTGATGGTGGTGATGGGGAAGACCCAAATTAATTTAAGATCCAGTAAAACATTATTTCTGGAATTTGAACCAATTCATTTGGATACCTCTCCAATATATTTTGAATAAATCTCCACAAAAAGATAATCGAAGAATGCATAGATTTTATGAATTTAGTCTTCAACAGAGTAGAGATTTTGAGCATGTATTCATTTACATCTCACACGATACAAATGTTGAATCCTTTAAATATTTCTGATAGACCCGTGTCATATTTGTGATGTGTCTTCTTCAAATTTGTCTTGGATGCAAATTATACTTTCTTTGTATTATGGAAGCATGTTTATGTTGGGATGGGAAAATAAACCTTATAGTTACAATTTTATTTTCTTTTATCTTGTGAGTTTGGAATTGTTTGGTCCTTTCACAAGCATATTTGTGCTTAAATGAAATATCTAGTTTGTTTCAAGAACCTATTTTCCTCTTTGGATTTTAAATATTGTGTGGATTTTATCCATGTAAAACCTTCCCTTTCCATTCAGTGAATTAACAAAGGAGAGTCTACTATTTGAAGAATAGGATTACCACCTCTATAAAATCAAAGGAGGGAACTCCTTCAATAATCCCAAGGATACCCCTCGACGACAATATTGTTTTGGTAGGAAAAAATGATCAAGACATTTGTTACGACTTTGCATGCTTGTTTTTACCTTCCGAGGCACATCCAAGGATTACTGGAAAGTTGGATTCAATGAGACAACTTTTGGCTAGATGGTACCACAATTTATTGAGATTTTAACCAAACTCCAATACCATATCAATGTGTTCAATGAAGAATAAGTATTTATTTACAAGTTCAAGTTTGGTTTATTGGGAATTTTTTTCTGATAAAGTAGTTTTGTTTGAGAACACAACATTGGCCCATGTGCTTCTATGTTCCCTAGTTGTAGAGGTGAAAAAGGAAACACGATGTAATGTACCCCACTCCATAGATATATATCTTTTTCATCTACCCACAACCTCCCAACTAAGCTCCCTAATGTCATGGAAAATTATATGATTTTCATCTTTCCCTAACTCGTGATATTTCTCAATGTTGAGCCTTCTATACCTAGTAAGTGGATAAAAACCTTCATACAAAACCTTGTCCTAAACCACAACAATATGATCCTAATATAATCTTCATTGGAAATCCTACACATCCAAATTTGGGTCTTTGGTAACCAATATGTATTCTTAATCCATTCAAAGGAACTTTTCAAGTACAATTACCAAATCAGAGACCATATGGCTTGCCTCATCACTGATAGTGGAAAGAAAATAATTTTTTGTCCCAAGCCCTCATTGAGGCCCTCTATCTCCCTACCACACTCCACCTATAGACTTATCAATTCAAAGGAACTTTTAAATACAATTACCAAATCAAAGACTATATTTCTTTCCTCATCATTGATAATGGAAACTGAAATAAATCATTTTCCCAAGCCCTCATTGAGGCACTCTATCTCCCTACTACACTCCAACTATAGCTTTATTAGCTAGGTTGGGTTCATAATAATGGAAACTAATTCATGGTCACCAAGTGTTGCATGATCACTTTTATTATTTGTTAGATTTAGACATTTTTGTTGTGATGTTAGCCCATTGAGTATGTAGAATTTCTCCTTAAATTCCCATACAAGCATCAAAGGCACATTATTCATGATTCCCACCACAAAAATTATGCTCTCTAGAAATGTGGGAATTCAATTTACGTTTTCCTTGGATCCTCCTTCTCATCCCTTAACCATGTCTAATGCATTCATCCAATTCACTCTCAATATATGCCTAACCCTATGTGTGATTAGTTAAGCCAAAGAAGACAATTAGAAAATATACCATCTCCTAGATTTCAAGTAACCTTGTTGGATCCTGCAAGATACCAGATATATAAAATATGAAGAACAGACATAAAATGCTATAAATGGCAGAATAACAGTAAAATATCCAACATAATCTTCACAATACACAGAAATGATATACAAAATAGCAATAGAAATAGCACTTTGATTCATAAATAAATGTTCACAGGCCTCTTCGAGGGGGCAACCTCCAGTCGAGAAACGCTTTGTTACAATAATATCCAAGCTAGGGTTCTCATACCCTCAACCCTTATTTATACTAAATATGTCTATTAAAAGAAGCATCTAGAGGAAGATCCTTCTAGAAGTGGAAGATTCTATTAGGTCTTCTTACATCTGCCTTATTCTATTTTATTGAAAGGCCTTATTAATATTGACCTTTATTACATCCAAATACACCGATCTACCTATGTGCGAGTTAG
>JASDQU010375171.1:66053-80436 GCA_032191745.1 Picea mariana
TTTTGTGATATCTTTCCCACACGATGGAAGAATTGTGACCATTCATCAACTTTCATTTTTTGGTCCTGACTTGACCTCAATAACCTCCCTACACGGTTCTTATATTCATACCGTATCACCCTTGCCACAGGTCAATTATGTGGCATTGTCTCCCGTGCCTTCCACTACCGATGAAAATGACTTGGATTCGATATTCGACATGGTGATCTATTCAGTAGGGCTATTGGAGCCTGACCTCCTTACCCCTATTGCAACCCTCTACATGTGTTACTTATAGAGTGTGTTTCTTCCTTCAAATGAAGATCTCTTGAAGGCCATGACTGATTGTTTTCCCTTGACATGTTGTCCTTCCAGAGAAATTTCCTCTTGGAAACCATGATCAAGAATAGCCTTGAGCATGGTTTTATGATTTCAAGCTCGTTAAGAAATGAAACCAACTATGAGCATGGTTTTCTAGTTTCAATCTCGTTAAAAAATGAAACCAGCTTTGAGCATAGTTTTCTTATTTCAAGATCATTAAAAAATGAAACCAACCTTGAGCACGATTTTTTGATTTCAAGCTCATTAAAAAATGAAACCATCTACGAGGATAGTTTTCACGTCTCTGTAGCAACCTTGTTAAAAAATGAAACCGAGTTTACAAGCATAGTTCTTGTTTCTGTGTCAAGCTTGTTAAAAAATGAAACAGATCTTAAGAGAATAGTTCCTATTTATGTGTCAAGCTCATTAAACAATGAAACAGAGGTCTAGGGATTGAACCTAGAGTCATTATCATAGTTCTTCTACCATGTCAAACTCATTAAAAAATGAAACTAGTTCCCCCTCTCTGTTTGAGTAAAGTCCTTCATCTAGTATTTGAAGCTTCATTTCATCTGCTTGGGGGGAAATGCTTTCAGTCTCTAGACTTCATGCTGAAGTTTTGCCACTAATTTTTTAAGCTAGGGGCTAAGTACCAACCATCCCTGCGTTATGTGTTGGGAAGTTCAAGCATAGTTTTCTATGGTTCAAGATTATGTAAAAATGAAACCACCTACCTCAAGCATATTTTCCTCTAGTTCAAGCTTGTGCAAAAATGAAACCATGTCCAATCATAGTTTTGGTTAGTTTTAAGCTTGTGTAAAAATAAAATCTATCCCAAGCATAGTTTTCTTTTGTTTCAAAGCTTGTGTAAAAATGAAAACAATCACAAGCTTAGTCTTTGTTCTTTCTCATGCTCGTAAATACATGATAATAAGTTACCGAGCCCAAGTATGTGTTCTTTATCATGCTCGTAAATACCTGAGAATGTAACCGAGTAAACATTTATCACTTTTTTGGACTCGTAAAGGTTATATGACAAAGGAACCCCCTAGAGTTCCCTTTAAGCTCTTTTCAGACTCTCTAAACATGAAAAGATTGTCAAGCGATCTCATTCCTTTCACGCTCGTTAAAGTTTGTTGAGCGGTACTTTATCACTTTTTCGGTCTCATCAGACTACTTTACAAAAAAGGAACTGAGAGATTTCTCTTTAATTGATTTTCAGACTCTCTAAATATGAAAAACCCTTGAGTTTTCTTTCTTTGCACTCGTAAAACAAACATCGAAAGGCCCATATGGGACCGAACCACTCCTTCCTAGGGTTCATTAAATATACTCCGAGGGACTCATCCAAAGGATAAGATTACATTACAAGCATATGTTATCCTCCTCAAGCTTGCATAAAAATAAAGAGGTACTCGCCAGAAATGTTGGGGGAAAAATTGGGAAAGAAATGTGTTTAAACCTATATTATATGGAAGAGTCGCTTTTGAACATGACACCCTTTCACTCGCTTTGTGTCTAGGTTGGAAAATCCTCTTGTCTCTTGATCATACTCCTTTATAAGATTAGAAATTGGTATGTGATCCCTATTGTTGAGTCAGTGTTTCCAGCACAGTTTTCATATCATCAATATGTTCAAAATAAGTCTAAATTGGAAAGCCTTCTATTGTGTTGGCCATGTATACAGTATTTAAGTCTTCTATTGCATCGACCATCCCTGAGTCAGTCCTAAATCACTTGTTACTCTTATCTAATTCAAATCTTGTTACCCGTTTCATGTCATTGATGTGGGATACATTAAGGCCCTCCTGTGATGAGTCTTTTCCTGTTGACTTCAACTCATTATCTAGGAATTAGACTTAGAAACTAATTGGTACCTTGGAACTTGCATGCCTCAATGGTAGGTTTCCTCGCTTTCAACAATGGTTTTTCATTATTGACCCCTGATCGGGAGATTATGCTGAGTGTTCGACTTCAGCTCATTAATTCGCACTTGTTGGATTGTACTAGTGTTTGGGAGTCATTGACATTAATGGTGATTTCCCTCGCACTTGTTAACGGTATACACTAATGACCAGTAATCAACTGGTTTCTACCATGTTTGACTTCAACACCTGTAATTGCATGGTTAGAATCGTACTATGGAGTGGTGGAGATGAAGGCCCTGGATCGTTTTTGATAGATTCAGGTTGCGTTGGAGTATATTCAGTTTGTACTATTGCATAGATCCACATTGTATGTCTCATGGCTATGTTCAAATGTGAGTCTAT
Source organism: Picea mariana (assembly GCA_032191745.1). Classification (NCBI taxonomy): domain Eukaryota; kingdom Viridiplantae; phylum Streptophyta; class Pinopsida; order Pinales; family Pinaceae; genus Picea; species Picea mariana. Next base: position 68,624 of record JASDQU010375171.1, read on the forward strand.
AACACATAGATCCACAGTGTATTTTTGGTGGCTATGTTCAGATTTGAGTCATATTGGCATGGATCCACAGTGTATGTTTGGTGGCCATGACCTGTCTTACTTGACATGGATCTTTGCATGTCGACATTTATTCTTTGAGTCACTTGTATTCTGAGTATGGGAATGCCTACCTCAGTGATGATATATTATTGTACTACATTTCCTTGTTTGTTGACAGGTTTCTGACCGACTGTTCCTTGTTCCCCACACACACTCGACAAAGTATATCATCTATCACTATGTTCTAAATTCATACTTTGGGGGGCTCTTTGTTACACATTATTTTCTTCATCCCTATGACCGTTAATGATGTAAACCTATATGTTTCCTTCATAGGGGTCAGTGGCCTGAATTCCTGAAGAAAGAAGGGAGAAGAACTTTCCCTGAGAGAAGAAATTGTATTTTCCTTTGTAAAAACCCTATTAAGGAGGATTTTTGTAGGCTGCTATATACACAGGGTGTGAAAATCCTTGATTTCTACAGGTTTCTCTATAGCTAGGCTACGTAGTTTCTGCAAGCTGCATTATAGCTAGGGTGCGGCGACCTTCGTACATGGGAAAAATGAGAATCTTCTCAATGCTTATAGAAGGAGAATCTTCTATGGTGAGGTGGCATCCGAATGATTTGGATATCAATCACTTTCATGATTTAGTGGGATCATCCTAACCTCCTCTCCTTATCCTCTTCAACTTATAAAAGGATAGGAGCTCTCATGGAGAAAGTTAGCTTGATGAGGGTTTGAGTTGGATTGAGCTTGGGAAATTTATGTTGGATTTGAGCTTTGCTTTGTCAAGATAGATTGTGAGTAGCTATCAGATACACGGTCTCATAATCCATTGGAGCAAGAGGTGTGTGGGAAGAAAGGAATTGTTGGGAGGAACCTTATGACATCAAGTCATCCGGTTGTAGTCTCTCTTTCTATTATTTAATATAATACAGTGGCATGCTTCTTTCCCATAGAATTATCTTTATTTTATTGCACAATTCCTCAATCATATGCATAGGTTGTCATTGAATATAATTCTACTGCTTTCACTTTGGTTGGTTTGTGTCTCACTGTAGGATCAGTATCACAAGAGCACCGGAGCGAAACAAGAACAACAAAGACATAAGGAAGCGACACTTAAAGGTATGTCTCTCGTCTTTTGTTTGGTAGTAAATTTGATTATTAGAGCCTAGGGAAAGCGCCATGTTTTGTCTTGTTTTGTTCTAGATCTAGGTGGATCTAGGGAGATCAAATTATGTCTTCATTTACCGATTTATCCTACAACACCGTTACGAGGCCCCTCTTATTTAACCCATCGAACACTATGCCAAGCCCACTTTTTTCCACCCATGATTAACTGAGCCAAGAAGATAATTTATTGTGTGTTAAACTATGTTATCAGAAGCTAGACATTGCCATCCATTTGTCTACCCCACCTGTCTGTTCACCTACCCCAACCTGTCTGTTTAAAAGTGAGAATGTCGGGTGAACCTAGTGCATTAGAGAATTCTTTCAAGGAGGTCCTCAAGAATATAATGGCTGACAGACAGTTATTTGAAGGTGTCCAGGCATCGTTGACTTGGGGACTGTAGGCTTCCCCTTCGAATGGACATTGTTCTGGCCGTGTTAACCCCGTGACTGAGCAGTGAAGTAAGCATCGCGAAGATATAGCTAATCCGAAGCAGATCCTGTCGATCTTACCAGAGTATATATCACCTTTGGATGGTGCGGTAAACTGTGATAGCATTCCACAGGATTATGAGTACACTATGTTTACCATGTATATTCTGAAGGGAATACGCGTACTAGGGAGTCAGTTGGGATAGATCCCGCTACTGAAGAACAACGGTTTCAATCTAGGCGACAGGAAGAACTATGCTATGCTAGAGCCCCACCGATACTTGACGAAGTCAACTGGGAAGAATCCTTGCCTTGTCTCCCAGCCATGGATTAAGGAGCTTGCATAGTTCACTATGATAAATGTGATGAATATTCCCCATTTGGGTTGTCATCAGGAGGTTAATGCTTGCATCAAAATCCTCTTGTCGTGTTATCATGGTGGATATTTGTGGCACGAATGGAAGATTACTATGGATCTAACACTGATCCACCTAATTATAGGATTAAGCATGCAGGGACCTGACCCTCAATAGTTTTATCCAGGGAAGTCCTCGGACCGGTCCCTGGCATAGCGCATCAACGAAGCTTACTGTGAAGTTGAAAAAGGAAAGCAAGGCTACAAGGTAGCCTCTATATAGGATGGCGCAGTGTGCCTCGCTTGCCAACTCATAGTTGGAAATATTGTAAGGAAGAACCACCCCACATAGGTCACCAGGTTCATGGTGGACTTCGCAGGAAAATGTGTGGAGGGCATGCAAATGAATTGGGCGAGTTACCTCGTAAATGAACTGGAGAAAGATTTATGCGAAGCTCAATATTTGGGATACGAGTTCCACTTCAACTGTCTAATCATTTTTATCTTATTTGTCACTTGGAAAATGCCTAAAGGAGCCACCTTCCCGAAGATCAAACCATCAGAGTCATTGGCCACTAGGTTTTCTACCTTGTGGTACACTAACGATATGTCAAAGCACTGGAATTCCAACGCTGTGTTCCATGCGTATTATCAGCAACTGAAGGTTTCCATTGAAGAATTTCCATGAATGACACCGCACACCTTGGGGCCTACACCAGTATAGACCAATAACAAAGTTCCACGCAGTATGCATTTCATCTATATCATTGTGCACAGAGATGAGAGAAAGGAAGAGTTGCAATCGTACTATAAGATAACATATGAAGACATGGAACAGATCACCAAGGAATGGCCAGAGGAATTCCTTGTGCCTGTCACTGATACAGAACTCTCCAACACTGACACCATAGGAAGCCCCATGGTCACCCGGGTCAAGCATGTCGGACAGTCTAGTGAGACAAAGAAGAAAAAGAAGTAGGAAGAATTTTAGGACAACGCCTCTGAAGAAAATGGATCTAACTCACTAGGAGGAGGAAATGAAGTAGATAGACAAGGAGGAGGAGATGAGCTACACTGCTAGAAGATCCCCCTACTAAAACAATAACACCACAAAAGAGGAAGGTTTCTCCATAGAAACCTTTGGCAAGAAAGAAGACGTGTGCTAGTAAGCCCGTGTTAGAGACCATGCTCATGGAAGATGACATCAGTTTGGTCCACGGAGCCATGGAGGATGCTTCTGAGGACATATTGTAGAGATATTGAGCGAAGCAGGATGAATTATATGGAAGGATTGAAAAGGAATTGAACGAAGTACAAAAAGCTATTCGTTCGGTTCGTGCAATACCTACTACGCCTCCCTCATCACATATTGCATAATTGGGGGATGAACGAACCCAATTAAGAAAACTAGAATATGCGATGGAGGATTGACTTCAGAATATCTAGGAAGAGAAGGATACAGATATAGAAGCATTGAAACAAGAGAAAGAGGAAGTCTTGGAGAAATTATGAGTAGTGTGGTACTGTGTAACTGCCTATGAAAATGGGAAAGAAGAGTTTCAAGCAATGATCCAAGAGGAAAAATCCCAACTACAGAGAGAAAAGGAGGATTTTCTCACATAACGGGCTATGGTCAAAGAATCAGTGAATAAATCATGTCACTCTGTGCCAGGTGTGGCACAAGAGGAACAGGTGTCGGATGAGGTTCAAGTGGAGAAGCTTGTTGAGACCATCCAGTAGCTTTAAGCAAGGATAACAGAGTTGGATATCCAAGTAGTACCGAGCACTCCGCAGGAGGTACGTGACTAGAGGGAGGAAGCCGCTAAAAATGCAGTAGGAAGGATCAGATCCCTTGCCTCATAATGAAAATAGTTGAGCGATAGAAGAACGCAGACATATGAACTCCTCACAGAATATCCAAAGCTAAGGAAACTGGAAGCGCAGTTACGGGAGGCACAACAATAGGCTTTCTCTGTGCAGGCACAGATGAATCTGCTCACCGCAGTTGAAATAATGAAGAGATCTCAGGAGCAGTTTGTAGTGCAACAATAGATCATTTCCCTCCAGGGCAGGGTAATGGAAGTCACACAGCAGCTACAAACTGTGCAAGATGAATCCTGCAAGGTGTTCGAAGAAATTGAGGGACAAGGCTAGCAATTGGACAAAGCGGTTGCAGCAGTGGAACAACACCTGAAAGGGCCTGTTACAGAGCAGATGATCTAGGATCACATTGAGAAGGAGGCTCAGGTGAAGCAACAAGTCAAGGAATCTTGAGCTAAGCTCGAGGCCTTCGAAGCAGCATTTTCTAGACCCGAGTGACTCGAGATGAGTCACAGGTGAGTGTTGGGGGCTTTTTGGCCCTCGACCAAGTTTTGAGGAAACCTTGGTCAAGTTTGACCACCTTTTGCACTTCGACGGAATAGTCAAAGATGGAGCGCCTAGGCGGAGCTGAGATCACAGATCTCACTAATTCTGTGCGCTATGTGGACCTAGTAAGGGGTCCTCTAGGGTTTTTGTAATGGGTTATGGGATGTCTTCCCATGGGGTTTACCCATGATTAGGCCTTATTGTAAGGGATTGTAAAAGTATAAGTAAGAATGTATTGTAGAACAGTAGGGAAGTAGTGGGTAGTGGATAGTGGGAAATGGCTAAGTGTAAGTAGTTCTAAGTTTCTTTATGCAACAGAATGTGTATGTAAGGCTCTGTGCTCGATAGTGAAGTCAACTCTGTTCTTAAACCTAGTTTTGGAAGGAGGATCTGGTGCTTAGTGCGCAGATCTCCTACCCTCTCCGAAGCTTGGCTCTATGGTTTAGTGCACAGGAGAAACTGAATTGTTATTATCACATATCTGTGTCTCAGCCTGGTTACAAACATCTACCTCCTGTAACCCCCCCTGCTTCTACCTTGGGTGAGACTTCACCTGCTTCGCAGGTGTTGCCGAAAGGGCCGGTAGTTAGGGTTTGTTTGGTGCATTGTTGAAGCATTGAACCTTGGGTCTGCCCCTATGCTAACACTATTTATCTTTGAGCGTAGTTTTTCCATTCCCAAGCCCATATCTGTACAAAATACAAATCCTTGGTTGAATTCCAAGTTTCTCTCCATGAATTGGATTGAATAGTTAATGATGCATCACAAATGAGTGAATATTCAAAGTGTGGAGATGTTTATAGGGGGCTTGTGATTGATTAAAGTTTCATTTTCCTATCATCCATGGATCCACTTCCACTCACACCTTCATACCTTCCACAATCCTCCATGCCATCCATGGACATTTAAGAGGGAAAGATTCAACGAGGGATTTCTAAATAATTCAAAAACTTTGATGTGTTTTTGGATCCTTCCTTATCCACTCCACAAAGGATAGGGGTTAAAGATACTTCACTCTCATGATGTTATGATACTTATCCCTTAATATTGAATCATAAATGACATATCAGAAATATTTGTCACTTTATTCAACATAAAAACCCTTGAGGTAAGGAAACACCATACAATGATCCTTTTATTGAAGGATCAATATTGTTTACCTGCCTCTTCAAGGGGGGAACCTCACAATGAGATAAGTCCATTAAAATAATATTCCCATACATGATTCATAAGGAGGCCCCCATCCTTATTTATTAGCTAGATAGAAAATCCTACTCATAACCAAATGCAAACTACTTAGTGTTCCTTCTTCAATGAGGCCACACTACATTTATTCAGTGCTATCTACTATTGGGACTTATTTAATAATAATAACATTATGGAACTAACTCACATTACATTAAATAGCCACTATAATGTCCATATTCTTAACTCTAATGGGACCCTAGATCCCTATTACACCCTATAGAAGATCCCATCTTTCCACGCCTTTCAAGAAGTGTTGTCCTCAATGCTTTCAATGATTATGGTTTATGGCTCACTCTACCACGAATACCTCACTTCCCCTAAAGAAGGATTCCTATGTATCATTTAGTGGAGGTTGAAGGAAGAATGCAACTAAATAAGTTGGTGATGGTGGTGATGGGGAAGACCCAAATTAATTTAAGATCCAGTAAAACATTATTTCTGGAATTTGAACCAATTCATTTGGATACCTCTCCAATATATTTTGAATAAATCTCCAAAAAAAGATAATCGAAGAATGCATAGATTTTATGAATTTAGTCTTCAACAGAGTAGAGATTTTGAGCATGTATCCATTTACATCTCACACGATACAAATGTTGAATCCTTTAAAGATTTATGATAGACCCATGTCATATTTGTGATGTGTCTTCTTCAAATTTGTGTTGGATGCATATTATACTTTCTTTGTATTATGGAAGCATGTTTATGTTGGGATGGGAAGATAAACCTTATAGTTACAATTTTATTTTCTTTTATCTTGTGAGTTTGGAATTGTTTGGTCCTTTCACAAGCATATTTGTGCTTAAATGAAATATCTGGTTTGTTTCAAGAACCTATTTTCCTCTTTGGATTTTAAATATTGTGTGGATTTTATCCATGTAAAACCTTCCCTTTCCATTCATTGAATTAACAAAGAAGAGTCTACTATTTGAAGAATAGGATTACCACCTCTATAAAATCAAAGGAGGGAACTCCTTCAATTCTCCCAAGGATACCCCTCGACGACGATATTGTTTTGGTAGGAAAAAATGATCAAGACATTTTTTACGACCTTGCATGCTTGTTTTTACCTTCCGAGGCACTGCCAAGGATTACTGTCAAGTTGGATTCAATGAGACAACTTTTGGCTAGATGGTACCACAATTTATTGAGATTTTAACCAAACTCCAATACCATATCAATGTGTTCAATGAAGAATAAGTATTTATTTCCAAGTTCAAGTTTGGTTTATTGGAATTTTTTTCTGATAAAGTAGTTTTGTTTGAGAACACAACATTGGCCCATGTGTTTCTATGTTCCCTAGTTGTAGAGGTGAAAGAGAAAGCACGATGTAATGTACTCCAATCCATAGCTATATATCCTTTTCATCTACCCACAACCTCCCAACTAAGCTCCCTAATGCCATGGAAAATTATATGATTTTCATCTTTCCCTAACTCATGATATGTCTCAATGTTGAGCCTTCTAGACCTAGTAAGTGGATAAAAACCTTCATACAAAACCTTGTCCTAAACCACAAAAATATGATACTAATATAATCTCCATTGGAAATCCTACACATCCAAATTTGGGTCTTTTGTGACCAATATGTATTCCTAATCCATTCAAAGGAACTTTTCAAGTACAATTACCAAATCAAAGACCATATGGCTTGCCTCATCACTGATAGTGGAAAGAAAATAAATTGTTGTCCCAAGCCCTCATTGAGGCCCTCTATCTCCCTACCACATTCCACCTATAGACTTATCAATTCAAAGGAACTTTTAAATAACAATTACCAAATCAAAGACTATATTTCTTTCCTCATCGTTGATAATGGAAACTGAAATAAATCATTTTCCCAAGCCCTCATTGAGGCCCTCTATCTCCCTAATACACTCCAACTATAGCTTTATTAGCTAGGTTGGATTCATAATAATGGAAACTAATTCATGGTCACCAAGTGTTGCATGATCACTTTTATTATTTGGTAGATTTAGACATTTTTGTTGTGATGTTAGCCCATTGAGTATGTAGACTTTCTCCTTAAATTCCCATACAAGCATCAAAGTCACATTATTCATGATTCCCACCACAAAAATTATGCTCTCTAGAAATGTGGGAATTCAATTTACATTTTCCCTGGATCCTCCTTCTCATCCCTTAACTATGTCTAATGCGTTCATCCAATTCACTCTCAATATATGCCTAACCCTATGTGTGATTAGTTAAGCCAAAGAAGACAATCAGAAAAGATACCATCTCCTAGATTTCAAGTAACCTTGTTGGATTCCTGTGAATATGGTTTTTCAAAACCTAAAAGGTTTCCACCAAAACATATTATCCAAAATACCATTGGTATTATACATAAGGCCTACCTTCCAAACTCTCCAACCTATTGCCTAGCTCCTATTGAAAGACATGAATTGAAGAAACAATTATAGAAGCTCATTCAAAAAGTCCACATTCATCCTAAGAACACTCGTTGCAGATCATGAGAATTTGCAATACCCAAGAAGAAACATGATGAATGACATATTGTGATCAATTATAGAGGTCAAATAAACAAAGTTATTATCAATAACCGCCACCCATTTCCCTAGATATATCACCTCTTGGAAAAACTCAAAGATGTTGTTTACTTCACCATGATGGATCTTACCTTTGGATATCACCAAGTGCATATGGAGACTCTAGATAGCTAGAAACAAATTTCAAGATATCAAATCTAGGATCACCAAAACCCTGGCCACCTTTATAAGGCTAATTAATGATATTTTCTTCCCACATCTTGGCACGTTTGTTGTGTCTTATCTCGATGATATACTCATATTCAGTTGCACTTGGGAAAATATCATGTAACATGTGCACATCATGTTGGATCTATTATGTACATAAACTATGGTTTAAGATAAAGAAATATTACTTTGTGCAACAATCCATCTCTTATTTTGGATTCGCTAATGGTCAAATTGGCATCTCTATAGTTCCCACCAAAGGTGCATCCCTCTCTCAATATCCCACACCCACCTCTTCCACATATCTGAAGAGTTTGCTGGGAGGTATGAACTATTATAGAAAATTGAATCATTGAACTATTTTCAGTTGGTCCCCAGGTGCACAATGTGTCTTTCTCTAGCTTAGGGACACCCTCTTTTCCAAGTTCATTCTCTGGTTGTCATACCTTCAGCGTCTCTTTGAGATTGAGACCGATGCCTCTCAGTATGAAATTGGTGCGGTTATTAAAAAAGGAGGACACCCTATTGCATACCATTTTGAAATTCTCAACACTTTACAAAGAATTGGATGCCATGGTGCATATATTAAGACAATTGTGCCATTACATCCTTGGTAAGAAAACTATTGTTAGAATATTTAGACACTTGGGAGTTAGTTAAAATCAACTTGATCTAATGTGTCAATAGGTTAAAGTGTGTTTATTTAGTATGCATTAGTATGCATTTGTAATCCAACAGTCACAATATGTCCTAGACATAGAGTGATCTGACGACTCATATTCTCCTCGATCTTAACGAATACATTGATCTATGTATTAACACCTAATTGGTCCATGATCTGTATTCAAAGAGAATCGATGGTCATTTTTTGATGATAGACTGTGAGAAAGTCTCTTGTAATATTTTTCTTTTTCATTAATAATTTTTCTGAAGTGGCCATGTTGTATGGGGTCATGGATGTTTTCCCATTGGGGATTTACCACGTAAAAATATCGGTGTGTTGATATCTGATATGGTTGTTTGAGTGGTTACTAAAGGTGTTTTTCCTCTCTTGGAATACCCTGTGTTTTTGAACTCCTTTCTCTTATGTCGATGACTTTATCCTCACTAGTAGTGATCCTAAACTTTTAATCCATGTGAAATCTATCCTTAAAAATAAATTTGAAATGACAAACTAAGGATATTTTCATTATTTCCTTGGGCTGCAAGTATTGCAAACCAAGGAAGGAATTTTTCTTTCCCTGTCTAAGTATGCTTACGGCCTTCTTTGCCACTTTCACATGGACGATTCTAAACCAACCCCTTCCCCCTTCCAGTATGGATTCAAAATGTTTGCCACCTATAGTACTCTCGAAGTTGATGCCTCTTTGTATCGTTATTTAGTTGGTATCCTCTTACATTTGACTCATACTTGTCCTAATATTTCCTTTTCTATTTTCCCAGTATATGCAAACATCCCATAAAATCCATTGGAAAGAAGCGAAAAGGATACTTAAGTATGTTCGAGGTACATTTCATGGGGACTCCTTTGTTGGTTGGTTTCACTGATTCAGCATCCTTGATGATCGAAAGTATACTATAGGTTCTATTTTCAACCTTGGTTCTCGACCTATCACTTGGGCTTGTAAGAAACAATAGGTTATTTCTCTTTCTTTAGTATAAGAAGAGTACTGAGTAGTGATTAATGCAATTCAATAAGTCTTGTGGCTTCAAACTATCCTTTTGGAGTTTGGATTCCAGCATAAACATATGACCACCATCTGGTGTGACAATCAGAATGCTATAAAGCTCGCAAAAGATACAATTCAACATCAACACAATAAACACATCAAACTACACATTCACTTCATCACAAATCCCATTCATGATTGAGTTATTGAAGTTCTATTTTACCTATAGAAGATCAAGTTGCAGACATTTTCACAAAGTCTCTTACAGAAGAAAAGTTTTCTAAACTTCAATATATTTTAGGAGTTCAGGAAGTTGTCATTAAGGGGGGATAGTCTCTAATTTATCCTTCCTTCCCCTATTCTGTCACTTATCTAAATCCTTCAATCCTATCCCAAATTTTTCTTAAGGGGGGATTTTAGGATATTTAAACACTTAGGCATTTGTTAAGATCAACTTGGTTTAATGTGTCATTATTTTAAAGTTTGTTTCTTTAGTATGCATTTGTAATCTGATGGTCATGATATGCTCTAGACATAGAGTGATCTAAAATCTCATTTTCTCCTTGATATGAATGGCTACATTAATCCATGGCTCAACACCTGATTGGTCCATGATCCCTATTTAAAGAAAAAGGAGGGTCATTGGCAGATGATTGATTGTGAGAAACCCTCTTGTAATATTTTTCAGTTCCATTAATAAATTTCCTCAAGTGACCACATTGGATAGGGTTTTGTATGTTTCCTAATTGGTCTTTTTGTTGGAAAATTGGTTGTTGTCATTGATGTCAACCCTATTCATGGGTTTTGGACCAAAATATTGATGAAGGTATTTTGACATGAAGAACAATGCACATGCAGATACAACACCCATGGATGGATAGTATACATCATGTTGTTTCCAGTGGTATGTGGCACGTCACGTGGATCCTCATGGTTGAGGAGAAATGAATTTTTGAAGATGACAAAGTGAATTGAAGAAGGAAGTGCATGTAGGCCCTAAAGATAATTAAAGAAAAGAATTACAAAATAAGAAAGTGCCAGGTCGGCCCTAATGTTAAAAGGAAGTGACATAAATGGTATAAATAAATATCATTATACATTCATTTGATACACAAGTCGAATTTCAGAGGAAATCAGAAGTAAAGAAGGACGGATTTCAAGAGAGGATGAATTCTTTTGGTGATGTGTTCTAAGACATATCAAGGTACCTGTGGTAAAAGTTTCAGCTCTTGATTCGCTATAATTATGGATATACATTATGTGGAAGATAGGGTTTTTGACCAGTGCTGAAGCTAGTTAATAAATATGTGTTTTGGGTAAAATAGTCATAACTTCTTCATAGAGAATCAAAATGAAGTGGTACAAATTGCATTGGAAAGTGTACGAACTGTAGTTTATTGTGTGTGAGTTTCAGAATCGGATGTTAAATATTGTGCACGGGGCATTCTGTACAAGTTCGGTCTCCTGAATAAATCTGAATTGAACAAGGTCTACCATTCTCTCTATAACTTCTTTTTGGGGAGGATTCAAGGAGTGAAACTTGGAGAAGTTTCAGAGAATACATTGAGTAATATTATCTACAGAATCAGAGTATTCCAAGAATTGAAAAATTGCAGAAATTGAAGAAGTATCAGGAAGCATTATCAGGTTTTATGTGATGGTTGGTTGATGGTGATGATTTAATGTAAATTTTTATTATCTCTCATATATTCTTGGGTGGAAGGAAGGGGCAAGGATGGAGAGTTCAAATCTCTCTTGATATTGGAGGATTGTATCTTCCTCTTAGAGGTTTATCCCTCCCTTTACATTTG
>JASDQU010375171.1:80456-91514 GCA_032191745.1 Picea mariana
AAACCCTGGCCACCTTTATAAGGCTAATTAATGATATTTTCTTCCCACATCTTGGCACGTTTGTTGTGTCTTATCTCGATGATATACTCATATTCAGTTGCACTTGGGAAAATATCATGTAACATGTGCACATCATGTTGGATCTATTATGTACATAAACTATGGTTTAAGATAAGGAAATATTACTTTATGCAACAATCCATCTCTTATTTTGGATTCGTTAATGGTCAAATTGGCATCTCTATAGATCCCACCAAAGTTGCATCCCTCTCTCAATATCCCACACCCACCTCTTCCACATATCTGAAGAGTTTGCTGGGAGGTATGAACTATTATAGAAAATTGAATCATTGAACTATTTTCAGTTGGTCCCCAGGTGCACAATGTGTCTTTCTCTAGCTTAGGGACACCCTCTTTTCAAAGCTCATTCTCTAGTTGTCATACCTTCATCGTCTCTTTGAGATCGAGACCGATGCCTCTTAGTATGCAATTGGTGCGGTTATTAAAAAAGGAGGACACCCTATTGCATACCATTTTGAAATTCTCAACACTTTCAATCTCAATTATAGTACCCGTGACAAAGAATTGGATGCCATGGTGCATATATTAAGACAATTGTGCCATTACATCCTTGGTAAGAAAACTATTGTTAGAATATTTAGACACTTGGGAATTAGTTAAAATCAACTTGATATAATGTGTCAATAGGTTAAAGTGTGCTTCTTTAGTATGCATTAGTATGCATTTGTAATCCAAGAGTCCCAATATGTCCTAGACATAGAGTGATCTGACGACTCATGTTCTCCTTGATCTTAACGAGTACATTGATCTATGTATTAACACCTGATTGGTCCATGATCTCTATTCAAAGAGAATGGATGGTCATTTTTTGATGATAGATTGTGAGAAAGTCTCTTGTAATATTTTTCTTTTTCATTAATAAGTTTTCTGAAGTGGCCATGTTGTATGGGGTCGTGGATGTTTCCCCATTGGGGATTTACCACGTAAAAATATCGGTGTGTTGATATCTGATATGGTTGTTTGAGTGGTTACTAAAGGTGTTTTTCCTCTCCTGGAATACCCTGTGTTTTCGAACTTCTGTCTCTTATGTCAATGACGTTATCCTCACTGGTAGTGATCCTAAAATTTTAACCCATGTGAAATCCAACCTTAAAAATAAATTTGAAATGACAGACTAAGGATATTTTCATTATTTCCTTGGAATCCAAGTATTGCAAACCAAGGAAGGAATTTTTCTTTCCCTATCTAAGTATGCTTGCGACCTTCTTTGCCACTTTCACATGGATGATTCTAAACCAACCCCTTCCCCCTTCCAGTATGGAGTCAAAAAATTTTCCACCTATACTACTCCCGAAGTTGATGCCACTTTGTATCGTTAGTTAGTTGGTATCCTCTTACATTTGACTCATACTTGTCCTAATATTTCCTTTTCTATTTTCCCAGTATATGCAAACATCCCATGAAATCCATTGGAAAGCAGCTAAAAGGATACTTTGGTATGTTCGGGGTACAATTTAGTTTGGGATACGTTACATTTCATGGGGACTCCTTTGTTGGTTGGTTTCACTGATTCGGCAACCCTGATGATCGAAAGTATACTATAGGTTCTATTTTCAACCTTGGTTTTCTACCTATCACTTGGGCTTGTAAGAAACAATAGGTTATTTCTCTTTCTTTAGTATAGGAAGAGTACTAAGTAGTGATTAATGCAATTCAATAAGTCTTGTGGCTTCAAACTATGTTTTTGGAGTTTGGATTCCAGCATAAACATATGACCACCATCTGGTGCAACAATCAGAATGCCATAAAGCTCGCAAAAGATACAATTCAACATCAACACAATAAACTCATCAAACTACACATTCACTTCATCACAAATCCCATTCACGATTGAGTTATTGAAGTTCTATTTTACCTATAGAAGATCAAGTTGCAGACATTTTCACAAAGTCTCTTATAGAAGAAAAGTTTTCTAAACTTCAATATATTTTAGGAGTTCAGGAAGTTTTCATTAAGGGGGGATAGTCTCTAATTTATCCTTCCTTCCCCTATTCTTTCACCTATCTAAATCCTTCAATCCTATCCCAAGTTTTTCTTAAGGGGGATTTTAGGATATTTAAACACTTAGGCATTTGTTAAGATCAACTTGGTTTAATGTGTCATTATCTTAAAGTCTGTTTCTTTAGTATGCATTTGCAATCTGATGGTCATGATATGCTCTAGACATAGAGTGATCTGAAATCTCATATTCTCCTTGATATGAATGGCTACATTAATCCATGGCTCAACACCTGATTGGTCCATGATCTCTATTTAAAGAAAAAGGAGGGTCATTGGCAGATGATTGATTGTGAGAAACTCTCTTGTAACATTTTTCATTTCCATTAATAAATTTCCTCAACTGACCACATTGGATAGGGTTTTGTATGTTTCCTGATTGGTCTTTTTGTTGGAAGATTGGTTGTTGTCATTGATGTCAACCCTATTCATGGGTTTTGGAACAAAATATTGATGAAGGTATTTTGACATGAAGGACAATGCACATGCAGATACAACACCCATGGATGGATAGTATACATCATGTTGTTTTCAGTGGTATGTGGATGGTCACGTGGATCCTCATGGTTGAGGAGAAATGAATTTTTGAAGATGACAAAGTGAATTGAAGAAGGAAGTGCATGTAGGCCTTGAAGATAATTAAAGAAAAGAATTACAAAATAAGAAAGTGTCAGGTCGGCCCTAATGTTAAAAGGAAGTGACATAATCATTATACATTCATTTGATACACAAGTCGAATTTCAAAGGAAAACAGAAGTAAAGAAGGCTGGATTTCAAGACAGGATGAAGTCTTTTGGTGATGTGTTCTAAGACATATCAAGGTACCTGTGGTAAAAGTTTCAGCTCTTGATTTTCTATAATTATGGATATACATTATGTGGAAGATAGGGTTTTTGACCAGTGCTGAAGCTAGTTAATAAACAGGTGTTCCAGGTAAAACAGTCATAAATTCTTCATAGAGAATCAAAATGAAGTGGTACAAATTGCATTGGAAATCGTATGAATTGTAGTTTATTGTGCGCAAGTTTCAAAATTGGATGTTAAATATTGAGCGCGGAGCATTCTGTACAATTTCGGTCTCCTAAATAAATCAGAATTGAACAAGGTCTACCATTCTCTCTATAACTTCTTTTTGGGGAGGATTCAAGGAGTGAAACTTGGAGAAGTTTTAGAGAATACATTGAGTAATATTATCTATAGGATCATAGTATTCCAAGAATTGAAAAATTGCAGAAATTGAAGAATTATCAAGAAGCATTATCAGGTTCTATGTGATGGTTGGTTGATGGTGATGATTTAATGTAAAGTTTTATTATCTCTCATATATTCTTGGGTGGAAGGAAGGGGCAAGGATGGGGAGTTCAAATCTCTCTTGATATTGGAGGATTGTATCTTCCTCTTGGAGGTTTATCCCTCCACTTACATTTGGAAGTTGTAGCTACCTTTGAAAGTCATTACTTCCCCTGAAAAATAACTATTGATTATTTCTCATATATTGTGCATGGTGTATTGTGGTGTATCGGTGGAACTCTTATACTATTGTTCATTGCTCATTGGATGTAATTGAATTGTTTAAGTATAAGTTGAAAAAGGTTTTAAATTGCACTTGATACTGATTCACCCCCCTCTCAGTATGAACACTTTTACCATGTAAAAACATCAGTGTGTTGATCTCTAATATATTTTTGTGAGTGGTTACTGAAGGTGTTTTTCCTTTGTTGGAATACCCTATGTTGTTAAACAACTATCTTACTCATAGATCATCATATTCTTATATTTATCAACTCTGAATCTAAATTT
This sequence comes from Picea mariana, assembly GCA_032191745.1. Lineage (NCBI taxonomy): Eukaryota > Viridiplantae > Streptophyta > Pinopsida > Pinales > Pinaceae > Picea > Picea mariana. The sequence continues at coordinate 84,336 of JASDQU010375171.1, forward strand.
TAGGGACATCAACATCGTAAATGGGCCTCTTACATACAATAACTTCACCTTTCTATCAAGTATAATAACTTAGGAAACACTAGAAAAATTTCATAAATGTTAAAGCATGATCCATTGCATTTGTTGCACATCCTGCATATGTGCTTTGTTACCTATGAATAATGGAAATAGATGTATGCAACATACTCTTCTTTTGGCATTGTTATGCAGTTCCTTTAATAAATCACTTTCATCAACCAAATACATTTATTATATTACAAAATCTAATATGGGTGGATATACAATCAAAACTAGTTGTGCATTACTCATGGTCGTACTTGACTCCTCATCAAAGTGACACACTCTTATTCCTATGGTATTCATTTTGGCACCACTAAAACTACACAACATATCCAATGCTATATTTATTGGCCAACCTTGCAAAATCATGTTAAGGGATTCCATCTAGTGATGCACTTTATGTAGTCAATCCAAACCATCCAATTGGTGTTGGTTGTGGAGCCTGATTATCTTCCTGTTTCATAGGTCTTTTTTCTCAGCCATGTTTATACCCCATGAATATTGCACGCCCTAGAATAATGTAAACCCCTCCACATGGGGGGTTGCAGGGGGGGATTTCCCCCCCTGTGAGGTCCAGGGAAAGCAGGCCCCTAGTGGGGGTTCAAGGGTGAATCCCCCGAAGGAAAACTTTCCTTGTAAATGTATATTGTAAATTCATAGTAAATATCGATCGTTCATTATAAGGTCACATATCTAACGGTAGAAGTTATTTTAGGGTTTTTTTCTCTAGAAGGAAACCCTATTTTATGAGGGAATTGTATTGCGACTATGCATCATTGCGAATATTGTATTATGAGAGAGGAGAATGTGAGAAAAAGAAGAGGAAGTTACAACAGGTGTGTTGTAGGTTGTATCCCTTCATTTGTTGGATAATAAAAAGGAATGACCTGGCAATTTCTCTGGTGGACATAACCCACACCGAGTGAACCATGTATATCTATGTCTCTATTGTATTTTGTATCTTCTGTGTTTTATTTCCGCATTTGTTTTTATTTTATTGCTCCACGATCCATTTTTTCTAACAACTAGTATTAGAGCAAAAGGTAACTTGCAGGAAAAGAGGGATCCTGGTTCAAGTGGGAGCAATGGAGGAAGATCGAGAAATTTAATGGCCAAAACTACCAGTTATGGAAGATGTAGATGGAAGATTATTTATATCAGGAGGATCTATTCCTACCATTGAGTGGAATAGTAAAGAAGTCGATGTCCATTAAGGACGAAGAATGAGAGGTTCAATAGTGGGATGCAGCTTGGTGCTTACTGGAAACAAACTAGCATTGGTAAGGGGAGGTCATTGAGGGACTGTTGAGTGGAGAAGGGAATCACTTGTGCAGAGGAAATCCATTTGAGAAACCACCTAATAAACCTATGGAGACCCGAAGCTCAGTGGGAGGTGGAAACTTTTGTTGTGTCAAAGGAGGAAGGAGAGTAACCTTTCTGGATCATCACAAAATTGGAACCCTATTGAATCAGTTTCCTTGGTGGTATCATGGCTTGGAATGGGGGTGGCATGCTATAGGAAGTTACTTTGCAGCAAGGTCTAAGGTTGGGAGGAAAGGCGAACTCTCTCAGTTAGTCGGGTTGAAAATTTCCTTACCAGATAAGTGTTTACCTACACTGGAATTGCTTATGACTGATATATATATATATATATATATATTGTATGCAAGTGTAAATGTTTGAATGTAAGAGGAATCTCGGATGTCTATAGCCCATAGTTTGAATGCATGAAATTCAAAATATGTATGATTTTTATTACTGATTTGATAATCGTGAAAATGAGTAAGTATGGATTGTTGAGTACTTGAGCGTTTTGTATCCTTGTACAGAGAGCCTACAATCATGCAAGATTTTCCCCTTTAAGTTTTAAATAACTTGTAATGGCCTTAGAGTGGCTTCAAACCTTGGAAATCAAGACTAAAGCCTCGTAGAACTCAAAAAATGGCTAAGTCTCCAAGCGGACTATTATATTACTAAAAAATATTGTGTTAACCCAGGAGAGATCACAACTATCGATCTAGCTAATCAAAATATCTCAACTCTTCATCGATGAAGGCACATTGTCTTGAACGACCAAGTTCTAAAGTTGTGCAAAGTTCGATGATGATGATAGTTGGTGAAAGAATGACATCCGTCGATCTAATTTGATGATGGAGGAGAAAACATGAGTCATTGATCATAGTGGAGTGGTCGAAGTGGTCTCGGATGTGGAGGTAGGAGTACTCCAATGGGAATGCTCCGAAAAGAAATTTGGACCGTAGATATATGACGTATCATCACCGGAGGTCAAAGGTGGGTGAATCGAGAGGAGGTCCAAACACTTAAAACACCGATATAAGCGATGCAGCGAGAACCCTCGATATGCTGATGGACGAAAGGAATATCCTTCGTTGATATTCTGTAAGACATATTCAGAAGAGGAGTAAGGACTATTAGTTCATGAATGATGTGGCATCCTAGCAAGGTAGACAAGGTGTCCTTAGGACAATAGGTGTCAGTTGTTGATTGGTTGGCGAGGTTCTAGAGAGGAAGGACGATGTTGAACATTGATATCATCGGAGATTTGTTGAGGAGATATGAACTGTTGGATCCAGACACATCATCTTTGGAAGTGTGGGAGGTTTTCATGGTTAAGATTCGACCAAGGAAGGTCGAGGACAATGGAGTGATCGTCGATGACGATGAGAGTCGGGGCTAACAACAATCGTTGATCAGTGGAGGAGGTGAAACCTCCACCATAGATCTTGCAGTTCACATCTGTACACCATGAAGACCATTGGGAACTGGGCATTAACCTCCATGCCATATGAAATCTTCGATGTGCTCCGAACCATTGAGATCGAGGGTTGAGAACCATAGGATGTGGGGAAGGTGCACTTTGGTGTATTGTCTTCGGACGTTTCGGTGGTGGGAGTGAACCATGGTATAAGAAATCTCAATGAATACTATAGGATTATGTGGAGAGAAGTTCCATAGCAACAAGTCAAGTGGGAGCCACACATGCTAGTGTGATGGACTTTGACCATGAGAACCTGAGAAACTTAGGAGGCCATAACGTTTGATTCTGAGCTCAAAATTAAGCATGGATATAGTCGTTGGAAAGATATTGGCAAGAAGAAGATGATGGTATGATAGGGAATATGTTTTGATATAGTTGAGAAGATCAAAAACTTTAGTGCCCCATCCCTTAAAAGGTACTTAGGGGGTTGGGTGTGTCACAACAAACTTAAAAGAATTTCCAAGTGCAATTTGAGAGCCAAGCAATTTGGAAGTTTTGTGGTTAGGGAGCCCTTTGCTGGAAACATTGTCACCTTCTCTAGGTGATTCAAGGAACCTGAAGGAATCGATCAATTGGCATTGCCCATATCTGAAATGTTTTCCTACTTCTGTCGCTCAATTGACTCAATTGGTTAAGTTGACATTATGGGGTTGTGCCTAAGTACGCCAATTACATTTTAAACGAAAAAGAGAAATAATGAGAACATCGAGTAATGTGGATTCTTCCAGAGACTTCACTAATTTTGATTCTTCCATAGATTTCACATGCCTCAGCTCCAATCCATGCTTACTCATATATGGAAGAGAAATAACACGGGGATCATTTGATGAAAGTTTTTGTCCCAACCTTCATCATCTCATCATCGAGCAGTGTGATGAGTTTTTGGAGGTGGAAACATTGCCAAACACACTTATACACTTGGAATTGAATATTTGTTATAATTTGAAGAAGAGAGAAGGGATTTGTGGTCTTGTAAGACTTCAAAATTTACATATTAATTGGTGTGAAGTGCTAGAGAAGTTACCAAGTATTGAAACATTAGTATCTTTGGAGGAGTTGTGGGTGTGTAGATGTTTGATGTTGAAGAGCATAATGGGATTAGCATCACTTATAAAACTTCTAATGCTAAATGTTAATGACTGTTATGAGTTAGAAGAGTTGAATGATATTGAACATTGTATTTCTTTAGAAAATCTTGATGCAACTAGATGTACAAAACTTCATCTCCAACTTTTGGGGGAGATCAAAAAAAACCTTCTTATATTCTTATATGAAAAGGAAAGAAGAAATAATAGTGTTCCTGTGAAAACATAATTTCATTATGTTTACTTGCCATAATGATCATTGTTGTGGTTGTGGGAGTAATGTGCGAGGATAGAATACAACTTTGTTTACTTTAGAATAGGAAAAAAAAAAGAGTTATTTAAATGAGTTGAGTCGAGTCCATAGGTAAAGGTAATAAATTTATTAGAGTGTTCATTTGTAATTTATAGCATTGTCAATATTGTTATACTTATATGTCTTTTGGAAAAGGAAAATGAAATAATAAAATTTATTATATTTTAAATATATTATTTAATATGAAGTCATAATAGTACACATATTTATGTTTTTTGGAAAGAGGAAAATGAAATAATAAAATTTATTATACTTAAAATTATATTATTCAATATGAATTCATTACGTTATATATATATATAACGTAATGAATTCATATTGAATAATATAATTATATATGTAGAGTAGAACATAGATTTTTTTATTGTAAAAACTTCTCTTGTGGTTTTTTATACATGATTTTTGAATAAGAATTTTTTCGAGTTTCATATATATATTTATATATAATTGATTAACTCTAATCAAGTATTATTTTTAAAATTGGTATCGATAGATCAATTCTGGTTTGAATGGGCATAATCATCATTATTAAAAGATATATATATATTATCTAGAAAATATAAATCAGAAACTAAAGTTTTAAAAGAGAATTTTTGTGGACCAACATATTTTTCTTAGGGTAATCAGATGGAAGACCAATCTATGTTGTTGACCCACATTTTGTGTAGAGATTCAAACCTTAACTTGATCTCACGGTTACTTGGAGGAGCAACAAGTTTCTAGGTTAATAATAAATATTCTAGTTCAATGACTATGAACCTTTCTATATCTAATGTGTATATTGTAGAAAAATCTGAAAAGGTGCAATGCTGGAGGTATTTGAGTTGAATATCACAAACTTACTTTCATTTAAAAAAACATTTTTGATCATGTGCAAATTCAATGGTTAATGGCTTACTATTTCACATTTGTACCAATAGATTTCTATAACTTGGACAAAGGATTGTGAGGTTTATCGATGTTCTCATCAATTCTACACATATTCAAAACATAACATTAAAAATAAATCTAAACCAAAAAATTGGAAATCAAGTGAGCAACCATATCAGAAGAATTGAGATGCTCAAAATGTTTTCAATCAACAAACTATTGATTCAAAGAAGGAGAATATGGGCTAATGAAAAGACACTTGACATTATACCTTTTTACCATTTTATTTATGCATTTAATTTACACAATTTATAATTTTGATTTTAATTTTATAAATTTAATTTTTTTATAGAAATCTATTGGTACAAACGTGAAGTAGTAAGCCATTAACCATTGAATTTGCACATGATAAAAATTTTTTTTTTTAAATGAAAGTAAAATTGTGATATTCAACTCAAATACCTCCAGCATTGCACCTTTTGAGATTTTTCCATAATATACACATTAGATACAGAAAGGTTCATAGTCATTGAACTAGAATATTTATTGTTAACCTAGAAACTCATTGCTCCTCCAACTAACCGTGAGATCAAGTTGAGGCTTGAATATCTACACAAAATGTGGGTTGACAACATAGATTGGTCTTCCATTTGTTTACCCTAATAAAAAGATGTTGGTCCACAAAAATTCTCTATTAAAACTTTAGTTTCTAATTTATATCTTTTACATAATCTATATATCTTTTAATGATGATGGTTATGCCCATTCAGATTAGAATTGGCCTATCAATACCAATTTTAAAAATAATACCTAGTTAGAGTTAATCAATTATATATATATTAAGGAAACTCGGAAAAATTCTTATTCAAAAATCCTGTGTAAAAAACCACAGGAGAAGTTTTTAAAATATTCTAACAGAGCCAGAGCAGAGGAAAATTTTGGTTGAATACTACTAATGTTTTCAAAAAGACCCTTTAACACATACATGGAATTCAAACAACTAGAAAACCAACTATATTGCCTGTATAATACCCCCAGAATCAAAACAAAAAAACACAACACAGACTTAACTAATTAGCAGGCTTTTGGATGTTTGTTGCCTCTCCATGAGGAGGCGATGGTGAATTCAAATTAGTCACTTGTCTGGGATGAGTTGGTGATGACTCTCCATCTGAAATTTCGAAGGAAGAAGGTGACTGCACTGGAGAGTCAGGACAAGAGCACAGCTCAACCACTTCTGAGCGAATCGCTTCCGCTTCATCCTTCAATTGTTGAAATCCTTGTCGTTGTTCTACCAGAATTTCCATGGTGGATTTCTAGTGTATAGAAGCTTCATTGAGCCGATGATGGATAATTTTCAAATTGTTAACCATTTCCTCACGCTTCTCCTCCTACAACTCCATGCACCAACGCTTCGCATCTGTCCTTATGTTTTCCATCAGAGTCCTCTTATTTATTTGTGATGTTCCTAGACAGGCTGCTCCTGAAAAAATGGTGTTATCTCTAAGTCCCAACTCCTTAAAAATTTGTATGTTCTTTGGATGTTTACCATAATTGAAAAACCATTTCATAATATGAATTTCCCCCAGGCCCAAATTTATCATCATCATCATAAAAATCGCCCGAACATAATCATTACGCCCAAGGGGTACACCTATTGGAAATGACCATAATTAATGGTCTTTTAATCATAGATGAGTTTTTAATGGTCACCATTTCATATTCTGAATATTCTTAGTCGTCACAATAAATGAAGTGTTCTGATTTCAACCATTAACTTCCTTGCATGACAAACTATGTGGATTCATCATTAAAATGAATAATTAAAATTGTTTGACAACACATGTATTCCAACAGAGGGCAAACACCTTCAGTAACCACTCACATAAATAGATCAAATATCAACACACCAATGTTTTCACGTGGTAAAACCCCTGCAAGGAAATATCCACGGCCCCAGCCAACGCGTCCACTTGGAGCAATTTATTAATGCAAAGAAAAAAGATTACAGAGAGATTTTACAAGAGAGTTTCTCACAATCGATCATCGACAAATGACCCTCCATGCTCTTT
>JASDQU010375173.1:79622-92616 GCA_032191745.1 Picea mariana
ACTTCATCAAAACAACCTTGGAGATCACATCCCCAAGGGTGCAAAGAAGAAGAAGCCAGAAGATCCGAATTCCAAGAAAGGCAATTCTAGCCATGCCTTGATTTCCATCAAATCCTCTCCCGATGCTTGGATCGTAGATTCAGGAGCATCACATCACATTCCTTCCTTAGAAGAAGTATATTCCTATTTGGATGCATGCAAAGGTCCTCCTATTTTGATGGGGGACAATGCTTCTGTCGAAGTCACTTGCAAAGGAAGGATTGAACTCACCAATGTAATCTTCAAGAACGTGCTGCATGTTCTCAAGCTTCCTGTCAACCTTATCTCTGTGTATCAGATGATGAGTTCCGGAACCGGAAAGAAATTCATCTTCACACCAAATTCCGTGGACATATATGACATGCAAACCAACTCCAAGGTTGCTACCGGTGAGGTAAATCATCAGTCCAGATCGTATAAATTTTATGAATTCATTGAACCTAATTCTGTTTTACTTCTTACTCATGCTGATTAAATTAGTAGGATATGGCACAAAAATTTTGGACATTTGAATTTCAGATACATGCAATAGCTTAGGAATCACATATTAGTTGATGGTCTACCAGACATCCATTTCTCCAAGGGAGTATGTGAGGGATGTGTTCTTGGGAAACACCCTCAAGAGAAATTTGACAAAGGAAAGTCTCAGTGAGCTTCTGCAACTTTAGATATGATCCAGAGTGACCTCATGGGCCCTTTTCTGTATCCATCGATCAGAAAAGTGAGGTTTGTTCTCATTTCTGTTGACGATTTCTCTTGTTTTACATGGATCTACTTTCTTAGGCAAAAATGTGAGGTCTTTCTACACCTCAAAGATTTCAAATCTTTGGTTGAGACATAGTCTGGAAAGAAGATCAAAGTCCTCCAAAATGATAATGGGGGAGAGTATGTAAATCATGAGATCCATAATATTTTCCATGAGGTAGGAATTCAGTTGCAGCATATAGTTCCCTACACTCTGTAGTAAAACAGAGTTGTTGAGCGGAAAAACATATCTCTAAAGGAGATGGCATCTTGCATGTTGCATGCAAAGTCACTACCATAGAGACTATGGGATGAAGCACTTAACTGTGCAACATACATCCAAAAAACATCTCCCCATAGATCTGTCAAGGATAAGACCCCTACAATCCTTGGAGTGGCCTCAAACCGTAAGTGACCCACTTTCACATTTTTGGTTCACGTGCATGGGCCCGGATTCCCTCTGAAAAGAGGAAGGCACTTGATCCACAGAGCACCGAGTGCATTTTTGTTGGATACCCTAATGGTGTGAAGGGATATTGACTTATTGATCTTTCCTCGGACTAGCCCATCATTGAGCATAGTGTCCAATTCGAGGAAAGTGTCTTGAATGCACCTCAGTAGCTGCATGTAGACACCTTCATTCTTCCACTTGTTTGAGATGATGAGAATGCACATGTCGACTCTTCTTTAGATGAGAGTTCTGATTCAGAGGACTCAAATGATTCAGATTTAGATTTAGAGTTAGTACAATTGGATGCAGAGTCAAAGCATCCAGATGCAGTTGCAGAGCCAGAGCAGAGGCCCAAGTGGGCATAGACTACTCTTCAGGATGCAGGGGATCTCATTGGTTATCTAACCGATACTAGTAGGAATCGATGTGATTTAGGGGAGCCTCATGTTGCACTCACTGCCACCGAACCATTGCATTCAAGGCATCTTTTCTTGGTTTAGTCTTCAGGTCAACAGTCTTATGGCAAGGCTGCTAGAAATCTCTTTTGGGAATCTGCCATGCAGGAGGAGTATAACTCCTTCCTTGAGCACGAGACTTGGGATCTAGTTACCCTTCCTTCTATGAGGAAAATTGTCAAATACAGATGGGTCTATAGGACCAAGAGCGTAGCGGATGGACAGATCAGTAGATACAAATGCAGGCTTGTCACCAAAGGATTTCAGCAGGTTCATGGTATTGAATATGATGAGACCTTCACTCCAGTAGAAAATATGGATTCCATATGATTGGAAATTTCCATTACGGTAGCTAAGGGATGGGAAGTCCCTCAGATGGACATGAAAAATGCATTTTTTCATGGTGATCTCTCTGAGGAGATCTACATGGAGCAGCCCCAGGGATTTATGTAGGAATCATCTTTGGTATGTCGACTGAAGAAGTCAGATTATGGCCTCAAGAAGGCTCTGAGGGCATGGTATGCCAAGATGGAATCCTACCTGTTGTCACAGAACTTTGTACATTGTAAATCAGACCCAAATGTATACATGCTCAGGACGATTGATTCACTTCTACTTTTAGTTCTATATGTTGATGATTTGTTGATCACCGGTTGCTCGACTTCAGTGATTGCTGCAATCAATAGAATTCTACATGACAGGTTTTTGATGATGGACATGGGTCTGCTAAACTTCTTCCTTGGACTCGAGATCAGTCAAGATGCGTCAGGCATCAAACTATCTCAGGCCAAGTATGCACGAGATCTCCTTGAGAGATTTCACATGACAGATTGCAAGTCTGCTCCAACTCCTTTCCTATCAGGATTCAAACTTGACGATGGAGGGGATACTCCACTGGTTGAAAGCAAATTGTACATACAACTAGTGGGGAGCTTGTTGTATCTCACACACTTCATATCAAACCTCTCATATGCAGTTGGTGCAGTTTCCAGGTTCATGCAAGAGCTGCATGAGCTACATAGGAAAACTGCAAAGTGTATCCTTTGATATGTATAGGGCACCATCACCTTTAGGATTCATTATGTAATAGAATCTACATTAGATCTCATTGGGTTTACTGATTTTGAATGGGCTGGCGATAACATTGATCACATGTCCACATCTGGTTACTCACTCAGTCTTGGTTCCAGGCCTATCTGTTGGTCGAGCAAGAAGCAAGATGCCATTTCTCTATGTTCATCTGAGGCAGAGTACATATGGGTAGTTAACATAACCATTCAGGCTATGTGGCTACAAAATTTTCTCACTGAGTTAGGCATTCAATTTCATCGGCTGATCGTCATCTGGTGTGACAACCATAGCACTCTGAAGTTCTACAGAGATCCAATTCAGAGGCAGTGGACGAAGCACATCGATATCCACATGCACTACATCCAGGACTTAGTACACGAGGGGATCATCGACTTACAGTTTTTTTCTTCAGCAGAACAGACGACAAGCATTTTCACCAAGACCTTCACTGAGCAGAAATTCCATTCTCTGCGAGATCATCTTGGAGTGAATGACACAGTTGCCTAGCAACTGTAGTTCTTCTTTTTACATACATTGTACCTTGAGGGGGGGAGGTTTCCCATGAGGTTTTCCCTCTTTCCTCACTTTATTTTCAATGTATATTTTGTACTTGGGTACCTAGCATGGCCTCATTGCCAGGACCCAATCTTTATTTTCACCATAGTGATGTTCAGGGGGGGTGTTGGAGTTACTTCACACACACCTAGGATTTATTTTTCCTAAGGTTATTCCTTGTTTATTATTCANCTAGCATGGCCTCATTGCCAGGACCCAATCTTTATTTTCACCATAGTGATGTTCAGGGGGGGTGTTGGAGTTACTTCACACACACCTAGGATTTATTTTTCCTAAGTTTATTCCTTGTTTATTATTCATAATTAGTCATTATCCAGTCTCCTATATTTTAGGGGAGAATATTCCACCTAGAGAATATTCTCTTTCAGTTCACACTTCAGTTTGACTAGTTGAGTTGAGTTTAGATGTTACATTGGGATCATCACCATGATAATTAGACCTTGCCTTGGTATCATCACCAGATTGGTGCATTAGCCTTGATTCCTTGATTTAAATCCTCACTACTCTATGTTCAGTCAGTTAACTGAAGACTAGTTGACTAGTTAACTCAACTAGGTGCCAGTTCACTCCCGTAACTACCTGAGAGACTAGAATAGGTGGCAGTTCACTCCCGTAATTGTCGTTGTGTGTCCAGATCACTCTAGAACACCACTATGGTGACTTGGTTCACCTCAAGTCGAACTTATTGAGTTATACAGAGTATATCATGTGTAAATTATTCATTATTCACAACGGTTAATGAGAATTCTTCCATTCTTTCTCTCCTTCTTATTTCTCCAATTCTCTCTACAAATGCGTGTATTATTGTTTAGCTAGATATATTTTGTGTAGGTTCAACACATTTACATCCTGGGAATGTCTTAAAAGGTTTATTTTCACTTTGAGAGGGGAAATTTTGTTGATGCACACTTCTAGTAGGAAGGATCATTCTAGAATCCTTTCCATAGTTCTTAAATCTTTAGGATTTAAACCCATTCTTCTTGAATCCCAAACTGCTCCTCTTCTTCCAATCCTCATGAGATATTGTCTTATTCCTGAACTATTCATAACAATACCTCGCCTTCTAGATGGTTTCTTCTAAGATCTTTGGTTTTTCAAACTCAATTATGTCCCAGTAGGTTTGAGGTAACCCACTAATGAATTGTTGCATTTTTACCTTTTCATATTTTATGTAGGGTACATATTCATCTATGGTGATCTACCCCAACCTAAGTTCATATAATTCCTTAGTCTTCCCATTCATGTATTTATTTCACAGATACTGCTTCCTGAATTAGTTCTCGAACCGTTTCCATGACAAGTCCTTCTCATGGACTCCTTTCACATTCCTAAGGTCTTCCCACCAAATGGAAACCTTTCCATTCAAGTTGAAGATGGTTATTTGAGCCTGCAAGTTTTCATAGTAGTCATGGACTCTGAAGTACTTATTTAAACCAAGAAGCCAAACTTCAGCCTCTTCTCCCTTCTTAATCTCTCCATCGAAATAGGGTGGTTTGGATTTCTTGAACTCTTCAGGATCATGATTTTTGGAACACTTCCACTTCTTTCATTTCCTTTGAGAACATGATCTAGCTCTGCTACTAGAATATCCCTCAGAGTTGATAGCTTCCTTTCCAGACTACTCTATCGATGAGTGTCCCCTCCCTCTAGGTTGGGCCTTCTTAGAGGTACTTCTCCTAGTGTGGTCACTCATGTGGTCATGGTTTTGGATCTCAGGTGGAATTTGAATCCTCTTCTCATGTCATCAGTCCACATGATTGGTTGTGGGTTCATGCTGCAGTTGCTTTTGTATGTCGTATAAGCTCTGTAGCAAGACTGCGTTAATTTTTGTTTGTTTTTCTTTATCCTTTATCAATTTATCGTTGTATGCCTTACAACTTTGTAATTTGGCCCTGAGGCTCCTTACAGTTTCATCCAGATCTTGAGGGATTTCCATTGCCCTCCTTTCGTTATATTCTTCATCTCTATTGTGGGATCCACCCCCCACTTCATGACACGTCACTATCCTTTAGTCTTGATGTTTTCTCGTGATTTACTGACTGATCGAGTGCTAAAAAAACAATTATTTTTAGTTAACAATCTATTATTTTATGAACAACACACGGTTCAAATTTCTTAAATGCACACACACAGTAGAAAGTTTCATTCTTTTCCTCAATAGATTTATTTTTTTTTATTTTTATTTTTAACCAGACTCTTTAAGAAGGAGGCAAGATAGGGCTTCACTCTTAAAAGTACCCTAAATATGGTTATTGAGTGACTCGTCCATGAGCCCAAGCAGGCCAAGTGTTGTAACCATGCTCTGATACCAATTTGTAACACACCCACGGTGGGGAATAAAAAAGAAAAATTGTTTTCCTTAAAGGAAAAATCCTCTATTCGGGGTCTCTAATTTGGATATTGAGGGCCTAACCCCTTTTCTTTGACAACCATCCCAAATCAACGAAGTCCTTTGGTACCATCGGGCATCAAGGAATTCAATTCTCAAACCTTCATTTCTTCTAGAGTGATTTATCTGAAATGACAAATCATCCACCATGCATCCTCCTCAATCCACAGCTCTAACCCACTTCGGGACTTCAGCTTTCGGAGATCTCAAATATTAGTTTCCTCACTCTCCATTTTCCTTGGAACATTTTACCCAGAGTCTGTGATCTCATGAAATGTGTCCTCCCATAGATAGATGGCTCCTAGCTGCTTCAGTTGTTCAGGATTTGGTGATTTCAAAATCTTCTCCTTCGCATTATCACGGAGTACTTTCCCCCCCCTGGAGTTCATGATTTGTCGCCACGTTCCCTTCTAGATCTGACGGTCTGTATTCACTTCGAATTTCAGGGCTTAGTAGTTTGTCTTACTCAACACCTGGAAAGCTCTGAAGTGATTTTCCCCAAAGTCTCTGATCTATTGACACATATCTCCTACCAACCAAGGGAAAGGATCTATTTCGGCTCTTTGATTCTTTAGGCTTCGGAAGTTTCAAGCTTCTAAGCACTCATTTATTCCGGAGTGCATTCACTCGGAGACTCTGATATATTGACAGGTACCTCTCCTGGAGATCAGCGTCCAAGACCTACTTTAGGTCTTCAGTGATTCCACTCTCTCCTTTACCACAAGCTCTCACTCAGGAGCTGTGGATCTTGCATCACCTATCCCTCTTAGCGATGAACGGTCCCAATTCACTTCAGGACTTTGGGAGTTTGGAAATTCAACCCTCCTATGCACACATAGGTTAAAACTCATGTACTTTACTTTAGATCATATGACTATTATCCCTTTGCACTCAAATCCGACGGTTAGGATCCATTCCTTCTCATCACTTCTCCCCTGCTTCCCTGGACATTGTTATAATGGTCCTGGMTTCTCCCCACAACTGATCTGATGGMTGTTTTTKCTCCTCCTSCTGAGYRTTTGAATTCTTCTGAATTGRAAGAGTTTTGTATATGTTCAAATGCCTCAACCTTTGTTCCTACTGTGAACCCGACTATCCTAGGTCTCGCCTTCATTCTTGAAAATGATATCTCTTCTAATATTTTTGATTCTCTTAGACCGATGGTACCAAAGGACTTCGTTGCTCCATTGATTTCCAAAGGGGCTCATGACCATCCATCTCGCAAATTTTCAAGGTCCGACAGTCATGATATGACCAATACCGAGGTGCCCATCAATCGACGATTCACAGTAATTTCAGGGCCCCAATGTGCATTCTCTTTATCAGAGAGCTCAACCTCTGCAATATGGAAATTAATTGCCCAAATTGGTCTAACCAGAGTCGTTCATCTTCCATCCTGACAATATCAATCGTGTCGATGAATTGCACGCCGCGAACTAGCACATCTGCTACTTTCACCTTCGCGCTCCGTAATGAATCCCCACACTTGATCTCCATCCATAGATCAATGGTTCACAATGATTGTGGGGTCCAAACTCTGCAATATGGGAAGTGATCGCTTGAATCTAGTATAATCCTAGTCGTTGATCTTCCATTCCCGATGATATCAATGACATGGGTAGATTATGGGTTGTGAACTAGCATGTCCACTAATTTTCACCTTCTCACTCTGCAAGGATTCCCAACCATTGAGTTAATCAAGTGGCTAGTGTTTGATTCGTTCACCCCAGTGGGTGTTTGAATCGATATGATGACCGGGACAGCCTCTCCTCCCGTTAAACGGCTCGCCTTCATCTCCACTGTCAGATTCTTAATTCATCGGTGGTTTGGGTAACTTGACTATCGTGCAATTTGACATCTTAGAGCTTCGAGCTCCAAAGGTTCTGAAAAATTCATGATCTAACTCCTTTTTATGCATGGTTCCTAGACCCAGGGCATGTGGAACTTCAGATAATTCTTGGGCTATAATCCCCTCTCTTAGTTGGGTTTTTGGTGAGGGACTTAGGCCTAAGTTCAAAGTCTCATATACTATTGGTATAAAGGGAACTTCTTCCCAACTTGTAGATCTTTAAGATCTGAATCATGGCAAGGTAAACTCATGAGGTTACCAAAATGGTAGTTATGCCAAGAGGCTTGCTCCGACTCTAGAATGTTGTTGGCCCTTGGTTATGGAAAGAAGATAAGATTAGGGAAGAAAGGAGAAGCACAAACTGAGTGGAAGGAAAACAAACCAAGGAAGGGTCAAAGTGGGTAAAGAAGTAGAAAAGAAGGAGCAAAGTAAAGGAAAAGATATATATTGGAAGAGAAGATCAAGGAAGAGAAAGCAGCAAAGAAGAGGGATTGTGGACAACTCAACAAGTGGGAAAAGACATCAACGAGTGCTTTGGAGCACCTCATGGAAAAGAAGGAAAAACAGGATGGTGAATCCCTTAAAGCATGGGTCAAGTTGACCTAGGGTTTTGGATCTAGGGTTTTGACACCTATACTTTTCTATGTAATGTATAAATAAAGGTCTAGAAGACCTAGGAGGGTTCATTCTAGGTTGGTTTGTTGATACTATGGTTGTTGTTGTTCACTATTGATTATTGTTGTAGAGAACAGTATTGAGACTGTGTTGTAAGATCTTTAGTTAGGTGTGAAGATCAACCCTGTAGTTGGGTGGGCAGGGAGGGGAGAGAAGAAGAGAAAGAGAGAGAGATATGTAAGCTAAGTGTGCAAATAGAACTGTATGTTTTCATCTATTATATCAACAAATGCAGTTATGTGGACGTAGCCCTAGGGAGAGGGTGAACCACGTATATCTTGTTGTTCTTTGTGGTTAATACTATGTTATTCGTTATCAATTATAATGTATTGCATTATTGTGTTAGATCATAGATATAACTTGAGAAGTAGGATTAAGAGAGACAAATAATAACTAGATTGTTGTGTGTTGTTGTCCTAGATCCACTTTGCATTTCCTCTAGTTGTAGACATCTGTGTTCTGCAGCCCCCTATTGCTACTTCGGTTGAGACTGTACATGCTTCATAGGTGTTGCCAAAAGGGCCAATAGTTAGTGTTTGTTGGCGTGTTGTTAGGTTTTAACCCTGGGTTTGTCCCTGTGCCAACAAATAGTTTCATTGCTGGCACCAGGATATTTTGAGGGAATGTCAAGGTGGTTCCCATCGAAGACACAAATTCAGAAGTGGATAGAAGACCAAGAGAAGGACTTTGTTGAAGCCCAAAAAATTAATCCTAACATTAGTACAGAAGATTAGTTGGGAAGGTACATATTCACCGACATACACGATATTTTCTTTGCAGGAATTCATAAAGAGTTATATGAGTGGTTGGCCAGATTAGCAGATACCCAGTTTGAGATCATATTTAGACTACCTGTGGTTTGGACAATGGCGTTGATAAAGAAGTTCAAGAGGGTTGATATCATTGTTTCTAGAGATGTGGATATCTTGTTTGATAGCACTATTGGAGGGTACACTATTGAGTTTGCTATTGACAGAGTCAAATCATATAGTCAAGTGGAGAGGTATTTCTTTAAGGGACCTAGAGGAAAGTTACTACAATTTTTAAAACCAAGGATTAAGATGTTATTGCATGAGAAGAATATTCTAAAGACACAATAAAGATAATGTTTAAGAGTTCAGATAGCGATAGTGACACATAGGCTGGACACACGCACAATGGGAGACCATTCAGAAAGGTTCCTCTTGCAAACCTATTTAAGAAAAACTACAGATACAAGGGATTCTATAGTGGGGAAGAGGCATATATAACAGATGAAGAGAATTAAGAATCCACAAGAACAAAGGAAGTACAGACTAGGAACTTCGCCGAGGAGAGCCAGAAACTTCAATAACTGCACCTACTATCGAAGTAAGTACTTTTACTCCTCTTGTTGTTTTAGCATCATTAAGTAACCAGAGTAACCAGAGTAGTCAAAGTAGTCAGAGTATTTTTACTGGTAGTTTAGTACATACTCAGTCAAGAAACCAAGGAAGATCTATGGCAGATGAAATGAGGCTACCTGTATTTAGAGGATATGGATCTAAAGATCCTAATCAACACTGGTTCTTATGAGAATATGTATGGAGCATAAAGAAATTCATTGAGGAAGCTGTTAAGAGAACTCAGTTTAGTACTACCTCGAGGGATCACGCTATGAAGTGGTATATGAAGTTTGCTTCAGGACCGGGACAACCTAAACCGCTGAATGAAATTAAGACTTCGTTGAGTGTAGAATTCAAGAAACCTAAGTCAGAGTTGCAGTGAATTACAGAGATGAAAGAAATCAAGCAAAAGGTAACTGAACTTGTTTGGGAGTTTGATCAGAGGTTTAAGACTCTGACAGGTCGATTAATTTTTCATATCCCGGATGAACAAAATAAAGAATGGTTCATCGTTGCTCTCTTGCCACATATCAGAGTTCCTCTGATGCAAAACAAAATCGCTTCACAAGCTGAAGCATTGGAGATCGCCATGAAACTAGAAGCAACCCCTGTAGGAGAATCTAGCCCAAGCATGAGTCAAATTTTGAATTAGCTAACCAATTTATCTTTACAAATCAAAGATATGAAGAAAGAAAAAGGAAAAGAGAAAAGAGAAGATATATGGTGCTTCAGATGTAAATTAGAGGGCCATGACAAGGAGAATTTCCCCCTATTTCATGAATACTTGGCCTCTGGAGCACCTAGTCCTTTGAAGTAGGATATTGTACCATGGTGTGAGGTATGTAGAACTAGACATCACCCTGGTGAATTTTATTATATGCAAAAATATGTCGAGACACGTACCAATCTTTACTACACATTTTGTAAGTTTGTGGGACACAATAAGAAGGATTGTAGGGCTTATGACCTCATGCATGAAATATCATGGGATACCTATAGAATTCAAGGAGAAGTACAACAAGAAGGAAATAATGCACAGTTCAACTCCCCGGGAAGAGCAACCTTCAACCCTTGTGGTGGATTCAAGGGAAGAGGATGAGGTGGAGCCATGGGTTGAGGTAGAGGTAAGATTAATTGTTATAACTGTGCACAACCAGGACACTTGGCAAAGGATTTTCAGAACCCTTGTACCACTTGTAACTATTGTAACTCGTTTGACCATGTCATTGAATATTGTCCAGTGTTGTTAAACAAACTCCAAGAGAGACGAGGAGGAAACCAACAAGTACACTTAATATCAACTAAACCTCGCGGTGAATACCCCAAAGTCATTGGTATTACTAGAGGAGGAATTGTAATAGGATAAGAAAGAGTGACTCTAGGAAATACTACAGAAGGATCAAGGATCAGAAGAGTTGTAGAGAAGGCACAGTTGTTTGACCCAAGGAGAGAAAGGCACACTTTTGAGGAAGCAAGGAAATAATTTGCAGGAGAACAAGCTTCTTCATTTAAGGTACAACCAGAAGTAAGGTAATGTGAAATTCTGCTAGCATTTGATCAGTCTTCCCTAGCTAGACAAGTAAAAGAGGTAAGCAAGCTCATGGACTTCTTATATACCTGTATCAATTTGATTAAAGATGAAAAGGTTGTACAAGAATTACAACACCTAGTGAGATAGTATGAAATTGAGAGAATAGACCCTATGTTGAGTAGATTTGTGAATAAAGTATCAAGGAAAAGAAGAACAAACAAGGAATTACACCTTATTTATTAGATTGTATATTACGATGTGGACTATGTGGTCCTCGAATTGGGATCATAATTCAATGTTATGAAGAAGCAGACTTGGGCACTGATGGGAAAAACTAGACTGATTTATTCTCTTATCATACTCATAATCACTAATAAGCAGGCGATGAGCCCTTTTGGAAGGCTAGATCATTTTCCTGTAGACATTGATTGGATAAGAAAATTTGCATATTTCAAAGTGATTGAAATTGTTGATGATAGATGTCCCTATCCTGCATTGTTAGGAATTGATTGGGATTTCAACAATTCAATTATTGTTGACCTAAAGAAGAGAGTAATGATATTTGAGGGTAATGGCCTTAAATTCATCACACCTCTGGACCTATATGAAGGTCGCAGATACACGGAACCTATCGGGGAAGAAGACTGCTCATATGAACTAGAGAACATCTACAAGCTGACAACAAGACAACAAGATTACATTAATCCTACAATAGACGGAAATCTCAGCTGGAAAAGTGAAAGTGCAAGTTCATCAGATTCATAAGAGGCATTAAAAAATTGGTAGAATAGGATGTGTGAAGTCTCCACATGACGATGTGCCAGATTGACTAGAGAAGTTCGCTGGATTGGCACCGAAGTAAGTAATCTTCCAACATTTGATGGTTTAAATCATCTAGAGACATTTCGAGCTGAATTTGAGAAAATTGTACAAGTACTACAAAGGATGTTGGCACTGGATGAAGTCTTGAAAGCCACACCAGCTATATGGTGGGGAGAACACAAGAAAAACATCACAGAGTGGGTACCATGTCGCACCTTATTGATAGTGTGATTTTCAGACCAAGTAGAAAGATGTGAAGTTTGATACACAGGCCAGAGTTGTCCAAAGGACCACATGCGAAGTTGTGAGGAATCTTGAAGCAACATCCCTAAGGAACAGTGGGTACATAAGTTCATTAACACCTTGGATACTATGCCTATCAATTGGTATATTTAAGCAGAATTGTGCCTCATCACTACAAACTGGTATGAAATGACTCCAAACTTTATAGATACATTTTTATTTGAGAGCCAGTACCCTACATTAGATTAGTCTTTACGAAATATGAGAGAAAATGTCTTTGAGGAGGCACCTAACCTCCCTTTTACCCAAGGAGGAGATGAATGGCCTGCGCCTCTTCAG
The DNA here is from genome assembly GCA_032191745.1 of Picea mariana. Lineage (NCBI taxonomy): Eukaryota > Viridiplantae > Streptophyta > Pinopsida > Pinales > Pinaceae > Picea > Picea mariana. The sequence continues at coordinate 92,171 of JASDQU010375173.1, forward strand.
CAGTTACAATATTTCTACAATATTAATGTTGATGAGGATGATGACCCTAGAGATGTAAACATTGCAGAAACTAAAGGTCACAGAGACATAGAAGGACTGGGGATTGAAATACCTTTTATTAGACAACCCATTAAAATTAAGAAATTTAATATTTGAACAGAGAAAACATCTAAATTAGCAAATGTGGGAGATTATTGGGATGATGCTACTATTAGAAAGATCAAAGAGCTATTACATGAATATCAAGACTTGTTTCCAACCAAGTTCACATAAATGAAGGGAATTAAAGGGACCATGGGAGAAATGAAGATACCCTTAAGACCAAATGCATGACCTATCAAAGAGAGACCTTACATATTGAATCCTAAATATAAGCAGAACGTTAGGATTGAATTGGATAGAATGTTGGAACAAGGAATCATAGAACCTGTTGAAGAATCTAAATG
>JASDQU010375174.1:3538-24681 GCA_032191745.1 Picea mariana
GAACACACATGTTACTTCCGATAAAAGACCAGGAGGTGAAACCAGAAGTGAACAACAGGATACTTCTCATGAGTGGGAAGGAACTTCTGGCAGAAGTAAAGAAGAAGGAAGATCCACAATTCTTGGTGGTTAGGAAACCGAGGGTTTTTTTGACCAGCACAAGAGTGGATGATCTACCGACAGAAATTCAAGAACTATTGGAAGAGTTCGCTGACATAGTGGTAGATGAATTACCTCATTCGTTGCCATCGAAGAGGAGCATAAGTCATCATATAGACCTCATACCAGGAGCTAGTTTTCCAAACAAAGTAGCGTACAGGTTGACACCGTAGGAGAATGAGAAGGTCAAAAGGCAGGTACAGGAGTTGCTAGATAAAGGACTGGTCAGGGAGAGTCTAAGTCCATGTGCCGTTCCAGCGGTACTAAGTCCAAAGAAGGATGGAGGTTGGAGAATATGCACTGATTCCAAAGCCATCAACAAGATAACCATCAGGTATAGGTTTCCATTGCCGAGGATGGATGACTTGATGGACTGCTTGAGTGGAGCATAATTTTTTTCAAAGGTGGATTTGAAAAGCGGATACCATCAGATTCGTATGAGGGAAGGCAATGAATGGAAGACAACGATCAAAACCAATGAAGGGTTGTACAAATGGCTATTCATGTCATTTGGTTTGATGAATGAACCGAGTACATTCATGAGGCTGATGAATGAAGTGCTGAAGGAATTCATTGGTAAGTTTGTCATTGTTTATTTAGATGACATATTAATTTTCAGCAAATCAAAAGAAGAGCATTTGAAGCATTTAACTGTAGTAATGAGGAAGCTACAGCAAGAGACGTTGTTGATTAATGTGAGGAAATATTCATTTATGAAGACAAAACTCATTTACTTGGGGTTTGTCATATCGGCAAATGAATTGAAGATGGATCCAAGTAAAGTGGAGGTGATTAAAAATTGGCCATCACCAAGAAATGTTTTCGAGGTGAGAAGTTTCCATGGATTGGAGAGTTTCTATAGAAAATTCATCAGGAATTTCAGTGGAATTAGCGCAGAAATGATGGATACAGTCAAGAAAAGACATAAATATTTTCATTGGAGTGAAGAGGCAGAGAAAAGCTTCAATCTGTTGAAGTGAAGGATCACCGAACAGTCGGTTTTGGTGTTGCCAGATTTTGCAAAGGTATTCCAAGTGAAATGTGATGTGAGTGGCTTTGCCATAGGAGCGGTCTTGGGCCAGGAGGACAGACCAATTGCATATTTCAGCGAGATGCTGGATGAGGCAAAGGTGAATTACTCAACGTATGATAAGGAATTTTATGCTATCATACAGGCGTTGAAGAAGTGGAGGCATTACTTGATCCCAAAGGAATTTATTCTATATAGTGATAACCATGCATTACAGTTTGTGACTCAACAGGATAAGATGAATCAGAAACATGCTAAATGGGTAGAGTATATGCAGAATTTCACATTTGTAATTAAACACATTTCAGGGACTGCTAACAAAGTGGCTGATGCTTTGAGCAGGAGGTGTTTGTTGCTGCAGGAACTCCAAGTCAAAACATTGGGTTTTGGAAACCTTAAAGACATGTATGCAGGCGATGCTGATTTTGCAGAGGCATATGAGGTAGCTGAGAATCCAGTTCTCAGAGACAGAAGCCCGTGGATGGATTACATGATCCAGAATGGATTGTTGTTCAGAGAAAATTAGTTATGCATTCCGAATTGCTCCATGAGGGAGAACCTGTTGAAAGAGAAGCATAGTGGTGGATTAGCAGGGCAATTTGGCCACGATAAAACGTTTGCAAAGCTGAGAGAAGCGTATTTTTGGCCGAAGATGTGAATAGATGTCAAAAAGTTTGTTGACAGGTGCAGAATTTGTCAACATTCAAAGGGAAGAAAGAAAAATGCGGGATTCTATCAATCATTACCCATACCTGAGAGGCCATGGGATGAAATCAGAATGGATTTCGTATTGGTATTATCGAGGATGCAAAGAGGACATGACTCAATATTTGTAGTGGTCGACAGGTTTTCAAAAATGGCACATTTTATTCCATGCCAGAAGACCAGCGATGCGACTCATATCGCAAATCTGTTCTTCAAGGAGATTGTTAGACTTCATGGTTTACCCAAAAGCATTGTATCGGACAGGGATACGAACTTCATTGGAAATTTCTGGAGGACACTGTGGAAGAAGATGGGAACTAACTTGATGTTTAGTTTAGCCTATCATCCTCAGATGGATGGGAAAACAGAGGTGGTGAATCGAAGTTTGGGAGATTTACTCAGAATCCTGGTGACAGAGCACCACAACAGTTGGGATAATGTGTTGCCACAGGCAGAGTTTGCTTACAATGATTCAGTGAATCGGAGTACAGGTAAAAGTCCATTTGAAATTGTATATGGTAGGTAACCAAGAGGAGTATCTGAACTGAGGGATTCAGAGTAGATAATGACTAAGAGCACAAGCACTGAAGAATTCGCAGAGGCGATGGAAGATCTTCACAACAGAGTGAAGCAGCGATTGCTAGAGTCAAACCAGGAATATAAATGCAGAGCAGATCGGCATAGAAGACAGCCTCAGTTTGAGGTTGGTGATCTAGTTCTGGTGCATCTGAGGAAAGAAAGGTTCCCAAGGGGAACATACAACAAGCTGAAGATGAGGAAAATTGGGCCATGCAGAGTCCTGAAGAAATTAGGAGAAAATGCTTATGAGATTAAATTGCCGGATGACATTGGAATATCTCTGACATTCAATGTATCAGACTTATATCCATATAAGACTGAGGAAGCAAGAGCTGGAAGTGATGAACAGCCAGAGGTCCAGTGGCAGAAGAAAATGCCGATTGTAGAAAGGCCACGGATGGAGCGTATACTTGATAAAAGAGTCAGCAAGAGAACCATACGAAAGCAATACTTCGAGTACCTGGTGAAATGGAAGAATCACCCAGTGGAGGATGCCAGCTGGGAGACAGAAGAAGTTATCAAAAAGCATGGACAGACCGTGCAGGAGCTCATGGACAGGAGCCCATGAAAGTTTTCAAGACGAGGAGTATGATGTAGGAGCATCACCAACTCAACAACCGAGCCAACACATCAAACGAAGATTAGTTGGAGAAAAAAATCCAAAAATTTGAAAGTGCTTTGGGATTGTAGTGAAAGTCTTAAATGAATCCTTTATAAAGGAGTGCCTTTTGTAAGTTGTATCAGACCTCGATCCATACGCTCTTGTCTGAAATAGATAGGAGGCATTTAATAGATTTAATGTAGGTAGATATGATTTTATTTCCAGATTAAACAGTTTTAGAGTTCGAGAGGGAAAACAGATATAGACACCCTCATTGTATCATTGTAACATTAGAATCAAGCATTCAGAAGAAAAGAGCAAGCAGAGAATTGTGTGAAGAACACCCATGCACATGCGTTTGAATTAATATAAAAGAGTCTTTGATTCAAACTCATGGCTGGTGTTGTTTCTCTGTGTATGTTTTTTATGTGCTCATGAATGTTTGTTTTGTTATGCATTTTCTTTGTATATGATGTGCATGAGATTTCAGGTTTGTCAAACTGAAGTCTGAGAGAGAAAGGGAATGAGTTTCAATTGTTTCTCTATCTGAGCTAGAAGATTCTTGCAAAGAGTGCAGTTGAATTCATTCGCAAGGAGTGCGTTGATGAGGGCTCAATAGTTTAACTTTTGTTCTTATCTGCCCAGAGGTGGAGGTGGTTCATTTCAGCCATGCAAGAGTGTGCAGGTTGAAGGAAGATGTCTCAGTGGTTAATCTGCAAAAGGGTAGCCAAAGACTACTACTACTGGAGCTGCACGGAGTCTGACAGATTCCACACTTGGAAAGCTGTTGAATGCTGAGCGCAAGTAGTGCACGCAAGCTCAGGAGGTATAGCACCTTCGGGATATTGTTGAAAGGATAACCCAGGAGGTTTTGGGTTGAGAGAAGGGTCAAGCAGAGTTTTCAGGCGCATGCTTAGAAAGCAAGCCCTTAGAAGGAACTCTTAGCCATCCTAGAAAATCCTCGAGAAGGAGAATAGACAGTCAGGATTCGTAGGAGAAAACAACGAATTCCCGTCCACCGTCAGATTTGGGAAAGTTGCACACGAGTTAAGTATTGGCGTGCAGGGGAGGAACCCGGGAGTCATCAGGACTCGACTCATCGGAGAATCAGATTCTCCAGGAACATAGAATTCTCACAGGGAGAAATCGTGATTAGCGATTTCTCGAAAGGATTATAGTCGTAGATCCCAGACTAGATACGTGTCAGTAATCTGGAGAGTCGGGGTTCGACATTTGGGGTTTTCCCATGCAAAGGAAAATCTACAACTGAAATCGCGATCTTGCGATACCCGATAGCGTGACGAGGAGGGGTGATGCGGAGGAGAGCACCCGCACGTGCATCAGGGTTCAACATTTCGGGGTTCTTGGTGTCCTCAGAATCACTGCCATAGGAATCGTGAATTCCCGACACGCGAAATTCTGATTACCCTTGGAGCGAGACCACAGGCGTCAGATTATAAGACAGGTGGCATCGAAGATTAGGGATCAGAGATCCCAGGGGCGTGAGTTCTTTGCATTGCAAACTCGCAAACTCCGAAGTTCCGATAGGGAATATGGGCCTTAGTCTCATGGAATGGCAGGTCACATGCGAGGAGAGTTAGGCGAAGGGGTTAAAGAGCGTAGTGGACCATCGGAGATCGGGAATCGGGGATTCTCACGAGCAGTGACCCACGACAGCGTAAGTTTCGATTTCCCGATAGGAGACGAGGAAGGTGTGAAGTGGATATTCCATCGGGTTTCGGGGATTGGAGAGACCCGAATCCGTGAGTGCAAGAATCGCGATCAAGTGAGTTTTGATTTCCCGATAAAGTAAAGGGAGATCATTGGAGGAGCATCCTATGGGTGCAGCAAAGTCCCGATAAGGGATTTGAAGAGCATTTTAGCTCTTCGGGCCAGGGAAAAAGAAGGTCCTGGTGGTAGAAGACATGCCCCGAGTGGCCGTTTGCGTCAAACTGCTTCAGCCCAATAATCTTTGGACATTTTTCTTGAGTAAATGTTCATGATGGTGCGATTCTTTCTTTCTGCCACTCCATTTTGTTGTGGAGTATATCTGGTAGTCGTTTGTTTTTTAATACCATGATGTTTACAAAAATCAACAAACTCTCTTGAGTCATATTCACCTCCTCCATCAGATCTCAAAACTTTGACAAATCAACCACTTTGTTTCTGTGCTTCAGCCTTGAATTCTTTGAATCGAGTGAAAGTCTCGAATTTGTGTTTGAGAAAATAAACCCAATCTTTCCTGCTACAATCATCAATAAAAGTCAGAAAATAAAAACTTCCACCAATCGACTGATTTTGCATAGGTCCACATAAGTCTGTGTGAACTAACTCTAATCACTCTTTGGCTCTAATAGAGGATGATGGAAAACTATCTCGCTTGTGTTTTCCTACTATGCAACTTTCACAAGAAGGAATCTCATTAATCGAAGGAGGCAATCCTGTCACCATAGATTGTCTTTGTAAAAAACTCATACTTTTGACTGGTAAATGGCCATAACAATAATGCCATAGCTCAGTTTCAGTCACATTAGAAATATTACATGCATACATCTTCCCACTTCTCATTACTAAGTGAAACAATCTATTCTTTGTCATAGGGATTTTTGCGACAAGTCTTTTAGTTTGATTAAGAATTGTGAAAATGTTGTCGTGGAAATTGACATTATAACCATGCGCCATTAATTGCCCTATACTCAACAAATTGTGTTTGATATTTGGTACATAGTAAACATCAGGAATATTTTTCACTTCACCCTGCTTTGTTAGAACTTTGTTAGAACTGGCACAACACCTTTTCCTGATCGAATGATCATCACCCAAACTAATTGTAGTAATAAGAGATGTATCAAGATTAGAAATTAAATCATTGTGACGAGTCATATGATTGCTACATCCACTATCTAGCAACCAAACATCTTTGTCAAGAATTTTCTGAGATAGTTGACATGAAAGAAACATAGTATGAGATGTTTCACTTTCTGTGACATTAGCTTTATTTCTAAACTGCAATTTACGACATTAGATATATGATGACCCAACTTTTTACAATAACAACATTGGATTACTGATTTACTTGTCCATCTCTGACCACGATCTTGTGAAGACGATCTTGACTGACTGGTCTTTTGTTTTTTCAAGTTTATCTCTTGTTTGAGAACGTCCTCTATCACGTCCTTGACCACCTCCATGAAAACCTCTGCCTTTGCCTCTATCCATGGACACTTTAGTCTGAAATGCATGTTCTAAAGTACCAAGATCCAAGGTCATCCTTGCTTCATGAGATAACAATGAACAAGTCAATTATTCTATAGAAAAATTAGTTATATCTTTCGACTCAAGAAGAGCGGTAACTACCATTTCAAATTTCTTAGGTAAACTTCTAAGAACTTTTTCAACTACTCTTTGGTCTGTGAGTTCTTTGGTAAACTTCTAAGAACTTTTTCAACTACTCTTTGGTCTATGAGTTCTTTTTTGCCATTAATCCTAAGTCGATTAATAATACCCATCACTTTAGTCATAAACTCATCAACACTTTCTGATTCACTCATCTTGAGGGTTTCAAATTGAGTTCTAAGGGTTTGAAGTCTTACAGTTTTCACTTTATCATTACCCTTATAAGCTAACTTAAGAATATCCCATGCTTCTTTAGCAGTCTTGGCACCAATAATTTTAGGAAATATAGAATCATCTAATGAAACTAAAATATATGATTTGTCTTTTCCTTCTTTTTGCTTAAGTTCTTCTAATGTTTTTCTTTGAACAACAGTCATAGCTGCAACAACATTTGCATCAGGTTCTATGAACCTTTTTTTGACACAATCCCAACATCCCTGACTTAGCAAAATGACTTTCACCTTCTCACTCCAAAAATCATAATTGGAACCAACTAAAATTGGTGCTTGAATTGAAAAAAAACTAAACATTTATATTTCTAATTTCAAAATACCAGCCTCCATTAAATATAACTCCAAAAACCCCAATGGTATAAAATCACTTTTCAAATAGCAAAGAACCAAACTCCAAATACTTTGATGAAAAATGAGTTTGAACAACAACCTACAGCAAGATAGCTGGGCAGCATAATCTTTTGACAAACAATAATATTCAGCCTTACGTAGGGAACAACTTTTAGCAGAACTTTTAGCAGGAACAATGTAATGCAGCTTATGCAGCAACCTTCTAGGAGAGGGCGCACACCAACGCGCAGACAACAACGGACAACCTTCTGGGAGAGCGCGCAGACAGCAGCGCACAAAGGTACTGAAGGAACAACGTTCAACAGGGATTCTTCAAGATCTGGGAGTGGGCGCACACCAGCGGACTCACTACTCCCAACCTCACGCTCTGATACCATGAAAACAATAAAAAAAAAAGGGGAAAAAAACCCTGGAATGATATTGGGAATGAAGCTTAGATGATTGACTTCATATTGAACTTTATAAATAATGATACGCTCTGATACTATGAAAACAATAAAAAAAAAAGAAAGAAAACCCTGGAATGATATTGGGAATGAACGCTTAGATGATTGACTTCATATTGAACTTTATAAATAATGATAGCAAACAGTTATACGGTTTCTGAACGTAACTAACTGTAACTATAAACTAACTTTTACTAACTAATGAGATTACAACTCTTAACATGGGGTTCCCCCGCTTGTGTGGGATGAAAAGGTTTCAAGTTACACCCGGGCTTATGCAAATCAAAGAGGAGGTGACTGCGCTCTGCAACACTCGAAAGGGCCGTGGAAGCGGGTGGAAACCAAAGGACGCAGTCACAACGTGGGTTGACAAGGAGATTCCTTTCTTCAAATTCGACACTCGTTCTTGCGATCAGTTCCAGAAATGCAGACACTACACTCAAGTTGTGTCGAAAAACAATCAGAGAGTGTGTTGCACGAGGGCCGTTTGCAACGACGTAGGTACTTTCATGACCTGCAACTATGACCCCCCTGGCGATTATATTGATGAAAATCCATATTAAACAAACTCATTCTAATTATTACTATTTACTAATGTAATCTATTTTGTCACTATATATCTTCATGTTTTTGTTATTTCTTTATCGTTTGGAGGCTGCGTTCAATATAACAAATCTCGTCATAATTTCTCTATGTTTTTTATTTTAAAGTTCCATATTTTCTATTAGTAGCGTCACGAGTAGCTATCAACTCTATCGATTTCGATTTGTTGTTTACTCGCCCCTCTTGGAACTGTAATATCATGGACTCGATGGATTCTAATGGAGTAGTTATGATGCAACTGCGAGTTGTAACGAGCAGACATATTTAAATACTGGGTTTTAATTTATCATATTAACATTTAATATTCGTTTTTATTGATTTAATTCGATTTGTTATGTAACCCTTGCTCTAATGAGAAACCTAAACAATTTTTATTAGTTTTAGGATTTATTTCATAATTATTGATACAAGAACACAATTATAATTTTCTTTTCACACAACAAATTGTTTTGTGGATGACAACAAGGGTTAGATTTTGGTTAGCTTGGAAAATGTATCTTTTCCTATTTGTTTTTTATTTTCCCAGATCGCACAGGGTACGGGTAGAAAAGCATATGCAAATATAAAAGAGTAGAAACTCGAAAAACAACAACATAAATCTGAAATAAAACCGAAATAATACTCTGCAAAATTTTTAAAAGGGCGTATTCAAGATTTATACCTTCGGATTTGACTCAAATGGCCGTATCTTGGGAAAACATAAACCTTTTCGAGTGAAAGGAAAAGTCTTCCCGACGCTCTAGATGCAATGGAACAATCTTTTTAGCCCAGACATGGTAAAACCCCTATGGAGAAACATCCACGACCCCAACCAACATGGACACTTTCAGTAGTTTATTAATGAAAAAAAAAATATTACAGAGATATTTTAAAAGAGAGTTTTTCACAATCGATCATCGAAAAATGACCCTCCATTATAGTTAAATAGATATCATGGACCAATTGGGTGTTAATACACAAATCAATGTATCCGTTAAGATTGAGGATAATATGAACCGTCATCACTCTATGTCGAGAACATATCATGATCGTCGAATTTTCTAACTACAAATGCATACTAATGCGTACTAAAGAAACACACTAAGAAACAGACTTTTACCTAATGACACTTTATACCAAGTATATCTTAACTAACTCCTAAGTGTCTAAATATCCTAACACAAGAGCCAAACATAATGAGCAAAAAACTCATGTTTGGGAAATTTTGTTTTCCTTGTTTAAAATAGATTTTAAAATTTATAATTGAAAAATTGTATGATGATGTCTCATAGGTGATGTATGCACATGATGTAAGTGATATTATTTCCATGGATTATAGATTGCCAATGGAAGTCTAGCAGTAAGTAGGAATTCATCTGTGCAAGAGCACCTTGGAAAATGATGGATTGCCTAAGGAATTTTATAACGATGAAAGGGACGCTTGAGCCTAAAGTGTGAGTAAAGAAAAGAAGAAAAATCCGAGAAGAGAACAAAATATAAGAAGCAAGTTTCCACGCTTGCAAAAGAACCGAGTGGTTATGCCTAAAAAGTGAACTTCTGTGTGAGAGTTTCATTGTCGAAGAACCAGATTGTTAGGCCTAAAGAGTGAAATCTTGTGTGAATTTCACTACAATAGAAAGGTTGTTGTTAGTTATTTTTTTTCCAAGTAGTGAGTCTGTTTAGATCCCAATAAGAGAAATTATCGGTCACCTATTCTAGATACTTTGTTAAATGGTGCAACTCGATAGATTAAGAGAAATGAAGGGGTACATTCCTTGGGTTGGGAAGGTGTGTGGAAGAGAGTTGGTGGAAATCGAGATAGATGTAGAAGAATTCCAATGGATTATGTATCTATGTTTTTGGGTCGAAGTGCCTATGTATTTATGGTTTTGGGGGCTGGAGTGCCTATGTATTTATATTTAGGATGGAATGTGTGTGTGATATTAGGTCGGAGAGCCTATATGTTTATTAATGGTCAGATGGCCTCACATTGTAAATATGTGTGCACCTAGTGGTGTTTTTCACTAAGGACAATGCAAAAATAAAGTGCGGGGAATGTAACATATCTTGTTTTAATCCCCAAAAATCATAATGTAATTGTGAATTAGGTTGGTGATCCATATTGAATTAGATGTCCAAGGGCCAATCGTGTAAGCCTTGTAAGGCATAACAATAAATGAAAATAATGTCATCGCATGTGGAAATGTACACAGTAATGTGGGGTTGTGTATTCACAAGAGAGGAGGGGTCTAAAAATGGGTTTTTCAACCATGAGTTTATTTTTAGATAATCCATTTCCTATTTTTAAATTCTTTGACTGAACCTTTTGATTTCCCTTGAGTGAGGAAGAAACCAATCATTGAATACCTATAATAGGGTAGGTATGAGAGGTCACCTCCCATATTTATTTAGGGTTGAACATAAGTACAATTAGCTTGGGGGAAAAGTGTGAGTCAAGAAAGGAAGGAAAATAAGAATTCATATGGGGAGAGAAACAGTTGGGGAAATCACGTTTTTGGGGCATGAAGGGAAAGAAGACAACAAGAGGATAAGAGGCTAAGTTAAAAACATGAGTTATAGAGAAGGATATTTTTTATGCAGTTCGAAAAAGCCACGTAGTGAGCATAGTTCACAATTTGGAGTGCGCTAGAAAGGTAGGTTATCAGGCATGTGTAGTGACCTCTCAATGAGAGAGGAAGTTCCCTGAGGGAAATAGGATGGGAGCCTATGTTTTTCCTAACAACTGACATCCCTCGTCTCCCGAGTAGTGAGATTCCCGATCACCGATGCTAGAGACCTTGTGAAAGTGTTGTAGCTCGATGGACTGAGAGAAATGAAGGGGGGAAATTAGGAATGGTACAACCCAATGGAATGAGAACAGTGAAGGGGTATATTTCTTAGGTTGTTCAAGTCTGTGAAAGATATTGGGTGGAGTGGGATAGTTGTAGGAAGAGTGAGTAGCCTAAGAAGTGTTGTGATTATGAGGGACAATCTTTATAGTGGATATAGTGCCCCAAATCAGGGGTAATATGTTGTTGAGATATGTAGTAGATCTATGGTTGGTACAAATGTTTGTCCCCTACAGTCGATTGACTTATTGTATTAACAAATATTTTTTTGTTGTTTTTATTATGTTTATTCTGCTGTGAAAATGGTTTATATGAATATTGGGTATTTTGTTGTTTTATTGAAAGGTTACATTCATGGTTTTCATCATGTTGTATATGAATTTAAAATTATGGTATCAGAAATGGTTAAATCTATGTGTGATATGTAGTTGGTAAGCTACATGAAATTATTCAGCGTAATGTTTTTTTTTCATGTGTATTATGAGCTCGTAATGGGCCTCAATTAAGGTGGGGTACATTACAATTTTGGATTGTTAAAATCATTATTTTTAATGAAGAAATGTATTTCCCTTGAATACCCCTATCAAAACTTGATTTTGCAATGTTAACCATTTATATTTGCAATTACATCAATCCAAAATGATTCTTGTTGATTTGAGGCCAAAAGTGATGGTTTCCATTCTTGTTATTCTGAGCATATGGAAAAGAGAAAATTCATTAATTTTATACTATGAGAAAGTTAAAAAGTGAATTATTTTCACAACAACTACTTTAGTGTTAAATGTAAAAGTTTTCAGAAAAAAATGTCCCACTTATTCTTTTATTTTTTTGGTTTTTGGAAGATTATATTTCATATTATTTTTAGAAGATCACACATTAATATTTGAATCACATTTTATTGTGTTCTCAATTTTTTTCTCCTATGAATATTTTTTTTTAATTATTTGTTGTGAAATTTTTATGTCATTGATTTTTCTGTGGGCCGCTTCAATTTATTATGAAAATGAAAATAAGAAAATGACATGTTGGATAGAGTATTCAATTATGCATTCATTAACATTAATTTCACCACTTGACATGGAAGGGATGGAAATATTTCAGCCCCTAGAAGTTGTAGTTGTAGGAAATTTTATGGAAAGGGGCCATGATTTCCAACTTTTAAACATCAATTCATGAATTATATAAGCCTTGATCAACAATTTTTGGTGGAATTTGAATGGACATCGAACAAGGGTATGTTAAATCCTTGATCAAGGTCATGCTAGGTTAAACACTAATGCTCGATCAAGGTATCAAACTTGATCAAGGATTTGTGGTAACAAACGGTAGAAACACAAAAGACAAAATAGAAGAAAATACCACAAAAGAAGAAGTGTACCAACTTGCATGTTGCTTCTATCATAGTGAAAAGGAAAATGAAAGAAATAAATATTAATATGGAGTAGTTATAAAAAAATATATAGTGTTGGTAATTTAATAATAAAGATGGTAGATAAGGAAACATGTAGAAGGAAGTATGATAGTGAAACATGTAAAAGGAAGTATGATTGTGAACAACCTGATAAAGTTGAAGTACAAAAGATTCAGGTTAATGCGAAAATTATGAGCATGATTGGGTAATGTCATGTATGAAAAAAAAAACCCAATGCAAAACGTAGTTGATGCAATGAAAAAGGAACCAAACCCACCAAAAAATGTAGGGAATGATGAAATTAACATCACCCTTCTAGGTTTATCACAATGGGTCAACTTGTCCCCTTTGAAGGAATTGAACTAGGGTGGGGAGGATAACGAACATGCTACCCAACAACCTGAGCTATGAACCTAGGAATTGAAAAAAAAACCTAAGATATGAACCTAGGACTTAAAAATTTGAAGGACATGGTGGTACGCTTTAATGCAGTTATGTGTGCACACATCATGAGACCATTTAATATAATATCTAGTGCAACCACATGTTTGACCACTACCTCAAGGCATTCCCATGGCTCCACTAAATCCCTCATGGTGAGTATTTTTCTCAATAATCTTCCCCTCATAACCCCCCTAAATCTTAATTTTAAAACTTATGTTTTTTTTTAATTTAATTTTCATCCCTACACGATGTCTCTAATTCTTGGGTAGTTAACCTATTTTTTTTATATCCTAGAAAGACGAGCACTTAGACTAGTATTATTTATTATAATACCAGTCTAAAATATACTTTGTATGTATTAAAATATAATTTATTTATTATAGATTTTATATAGTTAACTTATTTGTTTATATTATAGGAAGACTAACTCTTATACTAGTATTATAATATATAATATTAATCTAAAATATACTTTATATATTCTAAAATATAATTTATTTTTTATTACACAATTAAAGAGCTATACATATTTATTCACTAATCAATCACTAGTCCATATCTATTCAACTCTGAATATATCAAATCAAAAGAATTACAAGTGAAATGTATCTATTAAACTCCTAATCTATCAAATGGAAAGGGGATTAAAATTATAAGTTAAATGTGTCTATTTATCTCAGAATCTATCAAATGGAAAGGGATTAAAATTATAAGTTAAATAATTGAAAGGGATTAAAATTATAAGTTAAATTAATTTATTTTAATTTTTTATTATTGTTTTAATGCATTAGGTTACATTAACATCTACCCATAACTGATTGTACAGAAATAATCACTTAAATCTAAAAGTCCAACTATTTCTAGTTGGATTTAAGAAAAATATCCCTAAAAAAAATCTTCATTTCTTAGAATATTTAGCCTAAAAGTGTTTAAAGTAGTTATACATATTTATGAAAAAAATTGTTATACATATTTATGACGAGATCATTTGACAGTTGCACGTTCAAATTTAGTTGTAGTTCGACGGTCCATATCTTCAAATCTCATGCTATAAATACATGACCAATCACGCCCTCTTGCATCTCGAATCAAGATTTTCCAACAAGAGTGATAAGGTTTTCAAGGAGTTTTAGGAGAGATGATTCAATATATCGTGAACATGTAGAAGCTAATGACTCTTTTGTTGGTTACTTTGACAATGTTATGTCTGGTATCGCGAGGTGAACCTGATCATGTAACTATTGTTGCTGTCGTGAGAAGAGGAGTGAAAGTGTTCCTCAATGAAATGAGTGATCCAAATGCAATGGAACATTTTTCTTAGCCCAAAAAAGTATGAAAATGGAAGAAACTAGAGAAGAGGCAATTCTGTTTCATAGTCGTGATCTACAATGGGAGCGGGTCTTCAAACAGACTCTGATACCATGTTCGAATACACAAGTATTCCAATAGAGGAAGAGAAAATTCAGTAACCACTCACAAAACCAGATAAAAGAAAAATACACTGATGTTTTGAGGTGGTAAAACCTCTATGGGGAAACATCCATGGCCCCAACCAATGAGGAGACTTGGAACAGTTTATTAATTCAAAAGAAAAATATTACAGAGAGATTTTGAAAGAGATTTTCTCACAATCGATCATCGGAAAATGACCCTCCATTCTATTTAAATATACATCATGGATCAATTGGGTGTTAATATATAGATCAATGTATCCATTAAGATCAAGGATAATATGAACCGTCTGATCACTCTATGTCAAGAACATATTGTGACCATCGAATTTTCAAACTACAAATGCATACTACCACATTCTAAAGAAACACACTAAGAACCACACTTTTCCCTAATGACACATTATACCAAGTATATCTTAACTAAATCCTATGTGTCTAAATATCCTAACACAAGAGGCAAACATAATGAGCAAAAAACTCATGTTTGGGAAATTTTGTTTTCCTTGTATAANGAAACACACTAAGAACCACACTTTTCCCTAATGACACATATACCAAGTATATCTTAACTAAATCCTATGTGTCTAAATATCCTAACACAAGAGGCAAACATAATGAGCAAAAAACTCATGTTTGGGAAATTTTGTTTTCCTTGTATAAAATAGATTTGAAAATTTATAGTTGAAAAATTGTATGATGATGTCTCATAGTAGATGTATGAATATGATGTAGATGATATGATTTCCATGGGTTATAGATCACCAATGGAAGTATAGCACTAAGTAGGAATTCATCTGTGCAAGAGCACCTTGGAAAATGATGGATTGCCTAATAAATTTTATAACGATGAAAGGGACGTCTGAGCCTAAAGGGTGAGTAAAGAAAAGAAGAAAAATCTCATACGAGAACAGAAAATAAGAAGCAAGTTTCCATGCTTGCAAAATAATCAAGTGGTTATGCCTAAAAAGTGAACTCCCGTGTGGGAGTTTCACTGTCGAGAAACCAAATTGTTAGGCCTAAAGAGTGAACTCTTGTGTAAATTTCACTACAATAGAAAGGTTGTTGTTAGTTATTTTTTTTTCCAAGTAGCGAGTCCCTTGAGATCCAAATAAGTGAAATTATCGGTCACCTATTATAGATACTTTGTTAAATGGTGCAAATCAATGGATTGAGAGAAATTAAGGGGTACATTCCTTGGGTTGGTAAGGTGTGTGGAAGAGAGTTGGTGGAAATTGAGATAGATGTAGAAGAATTCCAATGGATTATGTCTTTATGTTTTTGGGCCGAAGTGCTTATGTATTTATGGTTTTGGGGGCTAGAGTGCTTATGTATTTATATTTAGGATGGAATGCATGTGTGATATTAGGTAGGAGAGATTATATGTTTATTAATGGATGAATGGCCTCACATTGTAAATATGTGTGCACCTGGTGGTGTTTTTCACTAAGGAAAATTCAAAAATAAGGTGCGGGGGATGTAACCTATCTTGTTTTAATCCCACAAATCATAATGCAATTGTGTAATTGTGAATTAGGTTGGTGATCCATATTGAATTAGATGTCCAAGGGCCAATCGTGTAAGCCTTGTAAGGCATAATAATAAATGAAAATAACATCATTGCATGTGGAAATGTACAGAGTAATGCGGGGTTGTGTATCCACAAGAGAGGAGGGGTCTAAACAAGGGTTTTTCAACCATGAGTTTATTTTACCATATTCCATTTCCTATTTTTAAATGCTTTGAGTGAACCTTTTGATTTCCCTTGAGTGAGGAATAAACTGATCATTGAATACCTATAATAGGGTGGGTATGAGAGGTCACCTCCCATATTTATTTAGGTTTGAACATAAGTACAATTAGCTTGGGGGAAATGTGTGAGTCAAGAAAGGAAGGAAAATAAGAATTCATATGAGGAGAGAAACGGTTGGGACAATCACATTTTTGGGGCATGAAGGGAAAGAACACAACAATAGGAGAAGAGCCTAAGTGAAAAACATGAGTTATGGAGGAGGAGATTTTTTATGCAGTTCGAAAAAGCAACGAGAGCTCACGTAGTGAGCATAGGTCGCAATTTGGAGCAGTGCAGGAGGATGGAGCATGGAGCTGGAGAGGTAGGTTATCAAGCATGATTAATGACCTCTTAGTGACAAAGGAAGTTCCTTGAGGGAAATAGGATGGGAGCCTATGTTTTTCCTAATAGCTGACATCCCTCGTCTCCCCAGTAGTGAGATTCCCGGTCAGCGATGCTAGAGATCCTGTGAAAGTGTTGCATCCCGTTGGACTGAGAGAAGTGAAGGGGGAAAATTTGGAATGGTACAACTCGATGGAATGAGAACAATGAAGGGGTATATTCCTTAGGTTTTTCAAGTGTGTGAAAGATATTGGGTGGAGTGGGATAGTTGTGGGAAGAGTGAGTCGCCTAAGAAGTGTTGTGATTGTGAGGGACAACCTTTATTGTGGATATAGTGCCCCAAATCTTGCGTGATCTATTGTTGATATATGTAGTAGATCTATGGTTTGGAGGAATGTTTGTCCCCTACATTCGATTGACTTATTGTACTAACAAATATTTTTCTATTTTTTTTATTATGTTTATTCTCCTACACAAATGGTTTATATGAATATTGGGTATTTTGTTGTTTTATTGAAAATTTACAATCGTGGTTTTCATCATGTTGTATATGAATTTAAAATTATGGTATCAAAAATGGTTAAATCTATGTGTGATATGTAGTTGGTAAGCTACAGGAAATTATTCAACATAAAATCTCTTTTTTTTCATGTGTATTATGAGCTCGTAATGGGCCTCAATTAAGGTGGGGTACATTACAATTTTGGATTGTTGAAATCATTATTTTTAATGAAGAAATGTATTTCCCTCGAATACCCCTACTGCAACTTGATTTTGCAATGTTAACCATTTATATTTGCAATTCCATCAATCCAAAATGATTCTTGTTGATTTGAGGCCAAAAGTGACGGTTTCCATTCTTGTTATTTCGAGCATATGGAAAAGAGAAAATTCATAAAATTTGATACTATAAAAAAGTTAACAAGTGAATTATGTTCACAACAACTATTTTAGTGTTAAATGTATAATTTTTTAGAAACAAATTGTCCCACTTATTCTTTTTTTTTTTGTTTTTTTGGAAGATTATATTTCATATTATTTTTAGAAGCTCACAAATTAATATTTGAATTACATTTTATTGTGTTCTCATTTTTTTTCTCCTACACATGTTTTTTTATAATTATTTGTTGTGAAATTTCTATGTCATTGATATTTCTCTTGGCGACTTCAATTTATTATGAAAATGAAAAATGGAAAATGACATGTTGGATAGAGTATTCAATTATGCATTCATTGACATTAATTTCACCACTTGACATGGAAGGGATGGAAATATTTCACCCCCTAGAAGTTGTAGTTGTAGAAATTTTTATGGAAAGGGGGCATGATTTCCAACTTTTAAACATCAATTCATGGATTATATAATCCTTAATCAACAATTTTTGGTGGAATTTGAATGGACATCGAACAAGGGTTTATTAGATCCTCAATCAAGTTCATGCTAGGTTAAAAAATAATGCTTGACCAAGGTATCGACCTTGATCAAAGATTTTTGGTAACAAACGATAGAAACAAAAAAGACAAAATAGAAGAAAATACCACAAAAGAAGAATTGTACCAACTTGCATGTTGCTTCTATCACGGTGAAAAGGAAAAGAAAAGAAAAGAAAGAAATATTAATATGCACTAATTATAAAAAAAGATATAGTACTGATAAAGTTGAAGTACAAGAGAAGGTTAATGCGAAAATTATGAGCATAATTGAGCAAGGTCTTGCATGAAGAAAAAAACCCAATGCAAAACGTAGTTGATGCAATGAAAAAGGAACCAAACCCACCAAAAAATGTAGGCAATGATGAAATTAACATCACCCTTGTAGCCTTATCACAATGGGTCAACTTCTCCCCTTTGAGGGAATTGAACTAGGGTGGGGAGGGTAACGAACATGCTACCCAACAACCTGAGCTATGAACCTAGGAATTGAAAAAAAAACCTAAGATATGAACCTAGGACTTAAAAATTTGGACATGGCGGTACGCTTTAATGCAGTTATGTGTGCACACATCATGAGACCATTTAATATAATCTCTATTGCAACCACATGTTTGACCACTACCTCAAGGTGTTCCCATGGTTCCACTAAATTCCTCATGGTAAGTACTTTTCTCAATATTCTTCCCCTCATAATCTCCTTAAATCTTAATTTTAAAACTTATGTTTTAATTAATTTACAATTATTTATTAATTGTTTCTCTCCATTGTAATATAATTTATAATTTAATTACGCCGATAGGCGTCCCCCCTATTGGAATTGGTGGATTAATTAACCTTTTAATCATAAATTTCAATCTTAGGGTTGGCAATTGAAGATGCTCGCATATTCTTCGTCATCCTCTCTAATCAATGGATGAGATTTTGATAAATTAACTTCCGCTCATTTATAAAGACGTACGTTTATGTGATTACTTTTTCACATTTACTAAATAAGATTGAAAAGTTACTTGATCAGCACCAGATTTCCACGTTCAATGAATAAGAAATAACAACAAAAATTATTGTTCATGGGCGGATGCGTATGGCCACTTGTGGCCACGTGGATTATGAACTGTGAGTATCTACCTTGTCGTTTCTTCTGTGTGTTTTACAGTGCACCATCATTTTTTTACCAGGGCGGATGCGTGGATGTGAGGGCATGGATGTGAAGTGCTTTGTGTGGGCGTATTACCCAGTTCCTTCATTTGCTTTTCTCCATTCCCCGCTTTCATCCTGTCTTAGATTAACCATTTCTTCCTTTTGACGTTATATGAATGGCTTTTCGAAATTCATGATGCTAAAGAGAAAAGCATTTCGAAAAAGAATCTTTGTTGTTCACTGATGCCATGCTTACTTAAAATGAGGTTTGATCACACTTTAATTCAAAGGTTTTCTATTTATTTCATAGCGAATTCTATTTTTTATTTCATAATAGTAGATTCGACCATACTTCACCATTTTCACTCTGATGGTCATAATGGGCAATATGATCATATCATAAGAAGAAAATGCGTTTCAGGTGCATAGGTTATTAGGGTTACCTCCCAGTTGCAGCGTACGTTATTAGGGTTACGTTATATTTAATTTTATGTTAATTAAATTAAATTTCAATATAATTAAATATAATTTTAATATAATTAAATTTTATTTAAAATATAACTTTCATATAACTTTAAATTTTAATATAATTTTAAATTTTATAAAATTTTAATATAAATTTAAATCTTGTTTTTAATATAATTAAATTTTATAAATTCAAAAAAAAATATTTTTAAAAAAAATTAAAAAATTGTAAAAATATTTAGTTTTAAGTTAATCAGATATATTTTTAATTGAATTTTTAATAAATTAATTAAATATAATTTTACATTTTATGATTTCATATTTTTAAAAGTAATTATTATTTATAAATCAAACTAATCATTTTACAATATAATTATTTTTTAATTTTAAAAATCAATTAATATTAATATTAATATGTTACATTGTACATTAATATAAATTAATACTTTAATTTATATTAATGTAATATTAATATATTAATACTTTTAAAATGTATTACTATTTTATTAATATATTATTTTAATAATGTATTAATGTATTTTAACAAAGTTGAATTGTTATTCTATTTTTAAAAAAGTGTAAATATATTTAATTTTGAAAAAAACTACAATGTTTTTATATTTAGATCTTTTTAAATATTTATTAATAAAATTATATGAATACATAAATTGTATTTTTGATTCTTATATTTTTTTATTAAATATATATTTTTTAATGGAATAATAATAATAAACTATATTTAATTTTTTTTTTCTATTCAATGTAATCATAATAATAAATACTATTTTAATTATTTATATATTAAAAATTTGTAGATTTTTTTTAACTATATAATATATAATTAAAATATAGTTTATATAGTTATAAATGAGCATAACACTCCTCTTTATTTTAATGGTTTCAGAATATGGATTTGAATGAAAGTTTTCTATGGGTAGGAGACTTGTTACAATAATAAATTGTCATCAAATTTCAAGTTGATTTTCTATCAATGTCTTTATAATTAGTATAAATTGTCATCTGCAACTCGTAAAACAAGTTGATTTCCTTTAAATATTCTTAGGACAAATATAAATTATCATCTATAATGTATAAATCAAGTAGATTTGTTATCAATGTCCTTAGAACAATATAACTCATCATCTACAAAGATCCATATGATTTGTTATCAATGCTTTTATAATAACTATAACTCATTAAACGATTTGTTGTTACAATGTGACGAACATAGTGTTGAGTCGTTCAATTTGACGAACATTGCGTCGAGTTTCGCAATTTAATGGACATAACCATATTTTTGCAATGTGATGAACCTGACTTGCCATAACCATATTGTCGCAATGTGACAAACATAACCATATTGTTACAATACCATGAGCATGACTTGCCATAACCACATTATCGCAATGTGATGAACATAAACCCCTCATCGCAATATCCCCATCATCGTCAATATGTGACAAACAATATATTGTCGTCGCAATGTGATGAACGTAGCCCCATCATTGCAATGTGATGCAAATATCCTATCGTCATATTTTGATGCAAATATCTTGTCGTCGTAATCTAGCAAACTTATCCCCTCCCTTGCAATGTGATGAACATAACCATATTATCGCAATGTGACGAATCTATCCTTATACACTGAACATACGATGTGACGAACATAACCATATTGTTGCAATGTTACTAACCTAGCCTTATACGCTGAACATACGATGTGACGAACATAACCA
>JASDQU010375174.1:31752-53661 GCA_032191745.1 Picea mariana
TTTAGTTATTCTTGAAATCTAAGAGAGATAAGGTTCTACATAACGTAGTTAGATTATATCCTTCATTGCATAGTCTAATTAATTTTGTACATATATGCTTCATGTGGTTCACGATACCTATGGGTACTCGCTACATCCATGGGTCTCCCTGAATATGGAGAACATCGGGAGGTCAAGTATTTTTCTTACAATCCCATTTTAGGATTCAAACATGTCACTTTGTGGTACTTGAACCCTCGTGGGAGGGAACACCACTCAGAACAAACCACCAAGACTACACTCCATCGACAATTTTGTACATAAGTTACCTGTAAAACATGTAATGAAATGTACAAAATTTTATGTAAACTATAAACCATATTGTAAATCAAAACTATGAGTATAATATTCATTTGTAAAATGTGGTTAAAAATTAGTCGCTAACTAATGAGTTGGTATGTACGATCCCCAATTATGATGATGTTAATTTCATCATTGCCTACATTTTTTGGTTGTTTTGGTTTCGTTTGCATTGCATCAACTATGTTTTCCATTGGGTTTTGTTCTTCATGCATGGCATTGTCACATTTTCTCAATTATGATCATCATTTTCTCATCATCTCTTTAGCCTTCTCTCTTACTTCAACTTCAACTTTATATGGTTGTTCGTGATCATACTTCCTTCTACATGTTTCCTTATCTCCATCTTTATTATTAAATTACCCGCAGTATATCTTTTCTTTAAATAACTACATATTAATATTTCTTTATTTTATTTTCTTTTTTTCTCTTTTCACCATGATAGAAGCAACATGAAAGTTTATACAATTCTTCTTTTCTGGTATTTTCTTCTATTTTTCCTTTCGTGTTTCTATTTTTTGTTACCACAAATCCTTGATCAAGGTTGATACTTCGATCAGGCATTATTGTTTAACCTAGCATGACCTCGATCGAGGATTTAAGAAATCCTTGTTCAATGTCCATTCAAATTCCACCAAAAACTGTTGATCAAAGCTTATATGATCCATGAATTAATGTTTAATTCTCAATAGAAGGTTTAAAAATTGGAAATCATGCCCCCTTTCCATAAAACTTTCTACAACTACAACTTCTAGGGGGTGAAATATTTTCAACCCTTCGATGTCAAGTGGTGAACTTAATGTCAATCAATGCATAAATGCATAATTGAATACTCTATCCAATGTGTCATTTTCCTATTTTCATTTTCATAATATATTTTTAATTTATTTTTTTCTAAAATTTTTACATTAAAAAAATCACAATATTGATGAAGCCACCTAGAGAAAAATCGGTGCCATAAAATTTCACAACAAAAAATTATAAAAAAATGTGGAATGCCCATGCGTTTTTTCTTTTCAAACGCCCATGGATTTTTACTTTTCAATCAATATTTTTTGTTTTTTAGTTTATGTAAACACGAGAAAAAAAAATGGGAACAAAATTAAATTTGATTCAAATATAAATTTTTCACCTTCTAAAAATAATATGAAATATAATCTTCCAATAAAATAAAAAGAAAAGAATAAGTGGGATAATTTATCTTTTGTATAGATCATGCTTGCACAACGTTTTTTGAAAATTATACATTTAACACTAAAATAGTTGTTGTGAACAAAATTCACTTGTTAACTTTGTCATAGTATAAACATTATATGAATTATCTCTTTTCCAGATTCTCAAAATAACAAGAATGTAAACCATCACTTTTGGCCTCAAATCCAACAAGAATCATTTTGGATTGATGGAATTGCAAATATAAATTGTTAACAATGTCGAAGTCCTGAAGGAGATCTCGATTGTTGATAGAGGATGAGGTCGAAGGACCATTGGTCTAGTCTTGGTTGGAAAGAGTCTAAAATTCGAAGAGAATCTGGGTCATTAATTTGGAGAGGATGCATGATAGAAGATCTGTCACTTCGGAGATTTGTGTGGGTGCAGAGATGAGAACTCCAGAAGACCGGAGATTCGGAGTTCATCAGAACCATCCGATTGTTGAGGACAAGTTTCAATAGATCTTCCACTCTGGAAGATTTTCATATGGGGTAAAGCAGATAGTTGAGAGTTGAAACTCCCGAGGGCTGGAGAGACAAAATCAACCATAGCCATTGATTTGTGAAGGAAGCTACGTGTCGACATATCATGTAGATCTGGGATCACGTGTGGAAGGTAGATAGATAACATATGTTGATCATGGATCATCACCAAGGGATTGGAGATCGACGCACGAGCTAGATTGCGTTGCCAGAACTTGCTGAGATGTTAAAAATATGAGAGCAGTCCGCAATTTATACAATGGTTTTAACAAAGTGTTGCATGGTAACTGGAGGTGAATTGTGGAGTGAAAAGTGGGTTGGACTAAAACAACTCTTACCCATGCTCTCAATCACAGTTTTCCATAAGGTCATAGCTGAGGGTATGATGAAAGAAAGGACTAATGAAAAAGGGGCTAGTGCCTGAAACTTGGAGTCTTGGAAGCGCATAGGAATAATCTCGCGGGTCTGTGAGGACCTGTGCCTAAAGGAGAAAAGAGGACCTATGTATAATTGTTTTGGGTTCAATCAAAATCCCGAAGAGTCAATGTGACTCAGAAGTTTGAAATATCCTTTGACCGGGAGGTCAACAAACCCATTTGAGGTAGGGGTAGTGTGTCGAAAGTCTCACGGTAGAAATAGTCATGTACAGTGACTACAATGAGAGCACAAGAAGATTCAAGAATTCGGGAATAATTGAAGACATCTGGGTTCAACAAAGAAAATTTGTATAGGGAGAAGGAAGTTGATGTAATTTTTGTGGCTAAAAGTATGTTACGACTTGTTAAGTCAGCCAAAGGAAAGAATACTTGCATGTTTGAAAGTGTTGTTGGTGATGTTGTTGCATAAGGAAGGAAGCAACAAAGAGCTTAAGTGTCGGTTATAAGTTTGATAAAAGAAGCATAAAATCTTTTACTTCCATTAGACATTTAGGTAGTATAAAATTTATTAATGGCAGTCATGTAGGTATGAGTTTTTTATTACTCTTTTGGCATAATTGTTGAAAGGAAATTTAGGTAAGAATTTCCTTAGCCAGATTTATTTTATAAAATCATGTGATTATATTATTGAGTGCATACCACTAGATGTGGTAAAGGCTGGAGCTCTGTATTAATTCAAAGTTTTTTAGCTTCTCAATTCACACACTGACATAGTAGAATGTCATGTTAATTTGTTTAAGGGGTAGTAACCAAATAATTAAAGATAAGAACTGGTTATAGGAATGAATGCCAGTAAGCTAGTAATCTATGAGACCAAGACTTGGTTAGATATGGAAAGGTTTTGAGCCACACATATACTAAAAGCTTCCTACTTTTAAATAAAACTTGGATTGAAACCTTTTTTATAACACTAATGGACACCACAAAATTATATTCTTGGTGTAGTGTTTGGGTCAAAAATGAAGGCATCCAATTAATTAGGAAGACAATAGGAAGTGTGTGGAGAATGTGTCAACACACCTGCCAGAATTTCAACTCATAGATGGTGAGATACATGACTGAGATAATGAGCATTATGTAATTCAATTCAAGGTGCACTGAATAAGTATTCATTGAGAATTGCACTCATGCATAGTAAGTGATAGAATTGTGTACTAACTGCAATGGATGAATTGACTAAATGTTTTTTGCAAGTACGTGCATATATATTATTGCATGGAAATACTTGTTACTAACAACTGAAATTTTGTTAACTTATGAAGTTGAGGACATTTCAGGGAGGTGTTGGATATTACAACAGGAAAGTTGCAAGTCAAGTAGTCACATGAACATTGACTACAGGAAATTTTCTTATTCAGAAAAATAAGTAATGAAGTTATAGATATTACTGTGAACATGCATATGCATAGAATGACGAGTCATTATATTTTATTAATTTGTTTGGTAATTATGATTGAATAGATAGATGCAGAAAATTCTAAGTTTACTACATATGGTTCTGTACATATTGCAATTGAATTATGATGTACAATAAATAATGACAATTGTTGGCAGTATGCAAGATGAAGCCTTATAGGAAAATGGTATGTAGTTTGGTGCTTGTGGAAAACTACAAGGAAGGCTACATTCATATATGTCAACAACCAAGATGAATTATGAAATAGAATTTCATGTTTTGGGGAAAAAATTGAATTCCCTTTTAAACTAATTGGAGTTCTTAAATGAATTCTTTTATGTTTTCTCATGATAACTGCATGTGGGTGATGCATATGAGATGATGTTGATTAAAGTTAGAATGTTGACTACAAAGAGTATCTCGAGGAAGATGTCGATTAAAGACCTTTGAGGGCAGTTGGAACTCTTGGAGCCACGGTGCTCTCAGACTTCCATTCTGGCCTATTGTTGAAGCCCAAGGAAAGGGAGGTGTAACAGTCGATGGACTGTGTGACAGTTAAGGTGCACACTCCTGGGGTGGGACAGGCTTGTGGGGAAGAGAGATCATTGGTTAGAGTGCTACTGAGGTTTGGTTGGTTGGAGTGTTTCTAAGGTTTGGTACCTTGGATTAGACCATGTTGATATGGAAGTTTTCTCAATCAAAACATAAGTATCAATTGTCTATTTATTTATGTTGTGTATCTTGTATACATGTTACAATGTTATTAGAATTGCATGTATATACATATATATACTTTGCATACATGTTTTCATTACCTGCATCCATGAATTTACATAATGTGTTTCATATTTCATTACTTAAGAAATATATACCTGATTTTAATCATGTAATCAATTGGAATGTAGTTCAGGTGGAGCAAGAAGGCGTATTGCAAGTGCATCTAGTGCGCATATTGGACTGGAAAAGAAAACATCTCTAGAATTGAGCCATAGGGCTTGTAAAGGTCTAGTGGAACTGGTACGGTCCTGAAGACATTACATGGGAGCATGAGGATGCTATGTGGGCCTAATACCTGCATATTTTTTTAAGATTTTGAAATCTTGTCGATGTTGTGTAAATAGTTTCACTTAGGACAATGCAAAAATAAGGGGAGGGGATTGTAATATCCCCAAGGATGAGCACAATTATATTATGTATTGTAAACATGTTTTGTAGGTTGGTGAACCGAGTTATTATAATCTAGGAGGCTTATTCATTGATTAAGCTGGAGAGCCTAGGTGTTAAAGGCCAGGAGCCTGATTTTTTATATGTAATTATGCATATCATTAATAAAATATAAACATCGCTACATGCATAATGAACATGAAGAAAGAATGATGGGGGACTAAGCTTCCACAAGGTTGGGTAAGGGAAAGGGGGCTAAAGGTTTGGTCCTAGGGGATAAGCTAGGGGTATTACCTCTAAAGGGAATGATAATTTATTATTATTTCCTAAAAGGATAAGGTAGAAAATTGACCAAGTGTTGTCCTAAGTTCCTGGAAAAGGAGTGTATAATAAGTGGAGTGTATGCAACTCTAGGAAGACAAGTGTCGACCTGGGCTCATGCAGCTAAAATCCAAGAGTCATCTCGTGTTGGGGGTTGGCTCCCCATTCTATCATCCTTCCCCTGAGTTCGTTGTCCATTCTTCCATCCTTTGGCTGAACTCATTGGCCTTGGACATCAACCTATGGTTACCTACACATAGTTGAAAAAACCGCTCACGAGAAGGGGGTTCACTTTCCATTTCCCATACGTTGTCTAGCCCGTTGGGGCCTCTGTGTTTTCCCTATGCATAATGATGCATATTTGAAAACCATAAAGGGAAGATAACCTATGTGATTAGGGAACCCAGTCTATCTGTAGTCTGAACCCAAAATGGGGATGATCAACCTTTGCATTGTTTCTTGGTCATGTACCCTGAAACGCGTGGGAAAACTGATGGACTGATCCGTGTATCTAGGGAAATATGAGTATCTCTTATTTGTCTTAGCAGTATTGTGTCACAACTATGGATTTTTGTGGCCACACAATTCCTAGACTGAGTGTGGCTCGTTGCCTTGTGTTCACTTGATCTATGATGTGTCTTAGTGTTAGGTTGTTGTCATTTTCGGTGTGCATAACTGTTTCATGTTGTTGTTGTCACCCATATGCTAGCTGAATGTTGTTGCAATATTTATTAGGAGCTGAATTGAAGAAGTAGGTTGTCAGGCCCGTGAGTAGCTCTCCCAGGTGAGAGAGTCTGTTGGGAAGTGAGTTCTCCTGGAAGGGAGTCCTGTAGTAGTTATAGTACTCTGAGACTTCTGGTCCAGTCTGTTGCTGAAGCTAAAGGTAAGGGAGATTTACTAACCGATGGACTTGTAGTAGTGAAGGTGTACTCTCCTAGGGTGGAGCAGGAGTGTGGGGAATGAAGGTCTGTGAGCTATGGGCATAAGTGGCTCTTGGGATAAGAGATCCTTCTTGTTGTTTTGTGCAACTTCCTTGTTGTCCTTGCGAAGCCTAGAATTCCCTTTCCCAGTGGACTTTAGTCCCAGCTTGGGGGTGACCCACTAAGCGTGATGAGCAGCATGGTCTAAGGCTCAAAGGTTCGTGGAAGGTCTACACGTAGTTGGTGGATTTACTCCAACTAAAAGATAAATATCAATTATGTGCTTACTTTTGTATTTTATGCATGTTATGTGATGCTTGAATGTTATCATTTATTATGTTGCATGTGGATTTGTTGTTGATCTTGTTTGAATATGAATTGTAACAATAAACTATGTGTTATGTATTTTAAATTGATTAAAATGCCTTATATATATGTGTGTGTGTGTGTGTGTGTGTGTATTCCGGTGGATGTTACAGTTTGGTAGCAGAGCTAAGTGAAGGCTCTGAGTATAACCCAACTAACAGGATCATGGTTGGACTAGAGATGCTCCCAGAAATGGAGAACATGGTAAGGAAGGTACAATAGAACTTGAAAGAAGCACAGGAGAGACAGAAAAGCTATGCAGATCAGAAAAGAAGACACTTGGAATTTCAAGTGGGAGACCATGTTTACTTGAAGGTCAAAGCCCGAAAAATCTTGCTGAAGTTAGGGAACTATGCCAAGCTGGAACCCAGGTTTTGTGTGACCTTCGAGATACTAGCTCGAATTGGACCCATAACATATCAACTTGCACTACGAGCTAATCTAAGAATTCATAATGTATTTCATGTTTCTTTGTTGAAAAAGTATATCCATGACCCTACTCATATGATTGATTGGAACTTGGTGCAGGTGGAACCCGAAGGCGAGTTCCAGATGGAACCCCTGTGCATTTTGGACTGGAGAGAAATAACACTTCAGAACAAAGTCGTCGCTTAGGTAATGGTGCAATGGAATCACTTTAGTCCTGAGGAGGCCACTTGGGAATTGGAGGGAGATTTGAGGAAATCTCATCCAATCATGTTCCAAGAAAGGAACGAACACTGAGGACAATGTTTTACTGAAGGGGGAAAGGATGTGACATCCCCCCCCAAAAAAATAAAATATTTTGAAATTTAAATTTGGTAGAAATTTATTTCCATTTTTAGTAAATTCGAATTTGGGGAATTTTTTCCATTTATGGCAATTCCAAATTTCGAATTTGATATTTGTAATTAATTATTGTGACTATTGGGAAGAGATATGTTTGGACTCAACTAACTATTTGACTATGACACTTGTATAAAAACAAAATATGTATATTAATTGTAGGAGGACAAATGGAACAACCATGTTAAAATCAATTGACCATGACTCCATGAGTGGGGAACATGTTGGAACTATCTCTGGGCTGATTATTACAAGTGGAAAATCAGTGATTTGTCCATTGGCAACCCCTAAAAATTAGGGATTTAGAAAAACTGTGAAAGTCCCTAAAGGAGGGAAAAAGACCTAGGCAAAAATGGATAAATAGCATATGCGAGGAGGCAGGATGCTTCCAAGTATGCCAGGAAAGGATTACGAGTTCTCTTGCTATTATGAGCACTGCTGAGTAAGTGTGAGGAAAGAGGATAACTATTGGAATTGTGGATATTGCTAAGGAGGAGTCTCCAAGTTCTCCCTCATGGATTCATGGTCAGGCTAGGGGGTGACTCAGGCAAGTGGTTTTGGCTGCCCTGTTATATGGTTGGGAGGAACGTGGCTTTTCCCTTTGTCTTCTCATGATCTGGTTCAGATATGTTGCTCTACTTCTTCTCTGTCTGAATGATTTTATATCTGATGCAATGTATTTGTTAAATTGGAACTGAAATGATTTATTTTTTTCTGTTCAAACAATTTGATATCCAATGTCATGTATTTATTAAATCCAAACCGAAATAATTTTCATTCTCTGGTGAATGATTCAATCACGAATGTAATGCATCTACAAATTTTGATAGATAATAGTGTATAGGAGAAATCAATTTGAATTCATGAAGCCTAAAGACTGACATAGAACATAGGGTAAATATAATCTCGAGTGACCCCTTTTTGAATGAACGATGGAATTGGGCCTTTTTACCTTTTTTATGATAGTTGAAAGGATTATGCATGGTTAAATTCTAGAAGAAATTTCCTCTAAATTAGATTCACTGCTAGTTTATTTCTTTATTGTTCTCTAAGTGAAATCAATGCTGAGATTTGCATATTAGGAGTGTAGGTTATGCTATAATTTCTTTAATCTAACTCTATGAATAATGTTGAGGATAACATTTTGAGTTTTGAAAACTATGCTACATTTTCTTTTCCATTAAGCAGATTGTGTAGAAAACAAATATGTGGCTGAGGTAGGAAGACCGACTACTATACCAGTTTCCCTTACAGTTCATTATCCTAACCCGTATAAAGGTATTTCAAACAAGAGAGTATAGAAATAGAAAATTATACTATATAATTTGCAATGACAGATCTATTATATTAACTACTTTAATAGTAAAGGAACCCAGATGGACCCTTTCTTATTACAGAAATTTCCTTTGCCCAAGGATGTACAAAGTTTGACTATTCATATTTACACTTTCCTATTTTAATAAGGAAGAACAAACAAGACAAAACAAGAAGTGTCGAATCGCGAAATCCTGAACCCCGAAACCCTGACGTGTTGGTCCCACTTTCTTTTCACTTTTCGAAATTCGAGAGTTGCTGTGTGTTGAAGTTTGGCATTTGAAAATTTCAAAATCCCAAACCCTGAAACCCCAAAGTGTTGGTCCCACATTTGTTTCAATTTTCAGAATTCGGGAGTTGCTGTGTGTTGATATTTGTCTTTTGAAATCGCGAAATCCTGAACCTCGAAACCCTGAAGTGTTGGTCTCACATTCTTTCCACTTTTTGGAATTTGGGAGTTGCTGTGTGTTGATGTTTGTCTTTTTAAATCGTGAAATATTGAACCCCGAAACCCCGAAGTGTTGGTCTCACTTTCTTTTCACTTTTCATAATTTAGGAGTTGTTGTGTGTTGATATTTGGCTTTTGACATCGCGAAATCTAGAACCCTGAAACCCAGAAGTGTTGGTCTCATATTATTTCCACTTCTCGAAATTTGGGAGTTGATGTGTGTTGATGTTTGGATTTTGAAATCGTGAAATCTTGAACCCCGAAACCCCAAAGTGTTTGTCCCACTTTATTTTCACCTTACGAAATTCGGGAGTTGCTATGTGTTGATGTTTGAAATCGCAAAATTTTAAACCTCGAAACCCCGAAGTGTTGGTCCCACTTTCCATAAAATAAAATAAAATAAAATATAATTTGTTTTAGAGGATGAAATAAAGTGCATAGATGAACGGTTGAGGCGTTGTCGATCAAATCTACATTCGACAAGCGTTTCCAGACCACCCCAACTGTTCTACCGTTAACGGTGGGGGGTCCGGAATCATGGATAACAAAGGTGTGCATCTGAATGGATGAGGTGTCGGAGCCCAGATCCATGGTTGATGTTAAATTCCAGACCCCCCCGACTGTTCTGATTTTAACGGTGGGAGGGGGTGTCCGGAAAGGTGGTTAAACATTTCACTCGGATCCACAGTCCAGCGACAGGTGCATCGATGGACGACTGATGGTGTTTTTTTGGACCCCCCTGACTGTTTTTCTTTTAACGATGGGGGGGTGTTCGGAATGGAATGGTTCTCTGGTGGGCCCCCTCCTCTAATGTGGCAACCCTGAAATAGTGAAATTCGAACCACAAGATCAACGAATCTCGTTGCATCTCATCCAATGGTCGCTACTCCTCCTAAGCTTCTAAACGATAAAGGAGGATCAGTCTTAACCTTCATATAGATCTATGAGATCCAATGGCCCATGAGATTTTGGTACCTTTCCCCGATGAATTTTTCACCGTTCGATCTTCTAAGGATATCTGGCCAAAATGATTTAGCCTTCTTCCACTGGATCTTGACCCCTGTGAGATGATTTCGATCTCTGCCTCCTTTTGAACACTTCAAGGTGTTAGCCCTTTATCTCTATGAACAACAAAGGTTCCTTTGACCTTTTTTTATATATTTCCTATATACATTTGAGTATTTTGGAGTGGTTGAGAGTTAAGGGAAGTGATAGAATCATGGAAGGGATTTACCGACATAATCTTTTTTGTTCGAAGTAGATTAGACTGGTATAATAATATCCTTTTGGACATAAATGAATCATTCCTTCTCTTAAATTCTAAGCTTAAATGAAATTGATTTATGTCATAGAAATTTTTTTTTTTTTTTATGGTGAAATTGAGGTTTATTACATATGGTATCAAAGAAAAAGTTACAACACTAGTCCTGAATAGGGCCACATTGTTTGCTTAGTATATATTCCGATTTATGACAAACTAATAAATCTTGTGGTTACAAACATAAATATTTTTTGTTTTATGTTGATTATGGTAGCTCAAGAAGGTGCAGGAATCAGGATGGAAGAGAATCCGCAACAAGGACCTCTTGGAGATACAAGACAAAACAATGATGGAAGCTCACCCACGGAGGTGTTGGAAACAATGAGGAACCTTATTGTTGAACTACAAGTTTTCAAGGTCGACAATGAAAAATTGAAGAAGGCACAGCAAGAACAACAAGAGATAAATGAAGTCCTATTGCGTAGTATAGTAACAAAGAAAAGCCCAAAAGTTGATAACCATGAGGAGGAGGTCAGCAAAAGGGCCTCCAAGAATTCTGGCACGAAAACAAAAAAATGAGACAGTTCGTCTGAAGGGACACCTTCAGCTGAAGACAAAAATTTATCAGACCGAAAAAGAAAACAAACAAACCACCTTGAAGGTGAATTTAAAAAGATTAAACTAGCTACCTTTGATGGAGAATCCAAAACAAGAGAAGAAGTTGAGGCATGGTTGTTGGACATCAAAAAATACTTCCAGATCTATAACTATTCTAGCAACATGAAGGTCAGAATGGCCATCTACAATCTGAAGGGGAAGGCTAGCAATTGGTGGAAAATCCTGAAATTAGCAAAGGGCCTAAAGGAGAAATAGTTGGAATGGTCCGAATTTAAGAAGTATTTCAAGAAACAATACCTTTATGAAAGCTATTATGAAATGAAGACGAAATAATTTTATGATTTATGACTCATGCAAATGACGATGGAGGACCTTATAAATAAATTTCTGGAACTACTAAGGTTCTTACCATATATCTGAGAGGATAAGGTAAAACTACAACGATTCTTAAGTTGTTTACCACAAGCCTACAGAGACAGAATTGAGTTTGACATCCCCAAATCCTTGAGTGAGGTATTCAGGAAAGCATGAATGTGATATGACCAATATAAACAATGGGTAGAGTTTCCCAAGACCTCAAAGGATAAGAAGCAATATCGAATGAACAAGTAGAAGAAGGGATACCAGCCAGCTCCTTATCAGGATGCAACAAAAGGTTTCCCAAGGAAGGATTTACAATCCAATAATCCGAATACACAAGGTAGCGGTAAACTGGTGAACTTGGGAACGAACAAGTTTGGGGACAACTCCAACGAGCCATTAAAGTGTTGGGAGTGTGGACAACCTCATATAAGGAGGAACTGTCCATGTTTAATTGCAGAAAACAGAATTTTTGTTCACAATTTGCAGGAAACCTCGATAGTGGGAGACATGGGTAGAAGTCTGCATCGGATAAATGCAGCCATATATGGTAGACAAGATGACCACCAGTCCTCAGTGGTGGAAATCAAAGGTAAAATCAATGACACTCGAATATCTATTTTAATTGACCCTGGAGATACGTTAAGTTATATTACTCCGATGTAGTAGAGTCGAATAAACATAAGAAACTGAAGCACGCAAAATCATGGCTTGCACAACTAGCAACAGGTACTAAAAGAAAAGTAGTTGACTTTATTTCTGATCTTGAGTTCATCTTGGATGGTCAAAAGATAAGGACCAATCTGAACATCCTACCCCTAGGATCTTATGATATTATTATTGGGATGGATTAGTTGGAAGAACAAAAAGTAGTACTAGATTGTTATACAAAGATACTTAGCTATAAAGATAATTTTGGCACTGTTAGAACAACCCAAGGCCTACCAAAACCTGTGTTAGTTAGACAAGTTTCAATGATGCAACTCAAGAAATGTATTAGAAAGGGATGTCAAGTTTACGCCATTGATGTGACGAATCTTTTAGAAAAAGAAGATAAGCCCAAGTTAGAAGACCTTGTTGTCCTACGTGAATTCAGAGACATGTTTGTTGATGAGATACCAGAATTACCTCCTAGAAGAGAAATAGATTTCTCCACAGAATTACTACATGGATCAACCCCTATCTCAAAAGCACCCTACCGAATGAGTCTACCAGAACTGACGGAATTAAAAATACAATTACAAGAATTGTTGGACAAAGAGCATATCAGACCGAGTGTCTCGCCATGGGGAGCACCAGTCCTCTTTGTGAAAAAGAAAGACGATACTCTAAGACTTTGTATCAATTATAGACAACTGAAAAAAATGACCATTAAGAACAAATACCTCTTACCAAGAATAAATGATCTGTTCGATCAAGTTGGTGGGGCCAAGATCTTTTCAAAATTGGATTTATGATCTGGTTATCATCAAGTTAGGATAAAGGACCAGAACATAAACAAAACAACTTTTCAAACAAGATACAGACACTACAAGTTTGCAGTCGTACCTTTCGG
Source organism: Picea mariana (assembly GCA_032191745.1). Classification (NCBI taxonomy): domain Eukaryota; kingdom Viridiplantae; phylum Streptophyta; class Pinopsida; order Pinales; family Pinaceae; genus Picea; species Picea mariana. Next base: position 44,771 of record JASDQU010375174.1, read on the forward strand.
ACTCACTAACGCACCAATCACATTTATGTGCTTAATGAGCAACATTTTCAGTCCATACTTAGACAAGTTTGTAGTAGTATTTCTCGACGATATTCTGGTTTATTCAAAAACAAAGGAAGAACATGATGACCACTTAAGGATAGTTTTGCAAACATTGAGGAAACACAAACTATACACAAAATTCGACAAGTGTGACTTTTATCAAAGAGAAATACAATATTTAGGACATGTCAGTTCCTCGTAAGGTATTGTCGTGGACCCGAAAAAGATAAAAGCCATTATGGAATGGCTATTACCTAAGGATGTGGTAGATATCCGATCATTCATGGGAATACCAGATATTATCGTAGATTTATAGAAGGGTTTTCCAAGATAGCCTACCCTATCATGTCATTACAAAAGAAAGGGACCAAGTTTAACTGGTCGCAAAAGTGTTAAGACAGTTTTAAGAAGTTGAAAGAATTATTGACATCGACGCCCATTTTGAAGGTAGCAGACCCAGATAAAGACTTCATTGTATGTGTCGATGCAAGTAAAGAGGGACTAGGTGGTGTTCTAACTCAGGAAGGGCACGTAATTTGTTACGAGTCCCAAAAATTAAAAGAACAGGAGAAAAATTATGTCATGCATGACTTAGAATTAGCAGCAGTAATACATGCCTTAAAAATGTGGCGACACTATATAATGTGCAGAAAATTCCTACTATTGATGGATAATAGCCGGGTGAAATATATGTTTAACCAACCATACCTTAATGTAAGACAAGCAAGGTGGCTAGCCTTCCTTAGCGAATTCGAATTCGAGGTCAGGCATATCAAGGGTAAGGAAAATAAAGTAGAAGATGCTTTAAGCAAAAGAGTCCATGGGTTATTTGAGATAAATATCAGCAGGGCAGAAAGTGATCTGGAACAAAGAATAAGGATGACAGGTATTAACGATGAAAATTACACCAAGATGATGGCATAATTTAAAAATAGTATCGCAGACTCAGATAAACTAGATATAAGTATCGATAAGAAGGAACTTTTAAGATTTAAAAAACAGACTTTACATACCAGATTCAATAGAGTTAAAATTAACTGTTTTAGACAAAGTGCATAAGAAACCGTATTCTGGCCATCCAGGTTACTAGAAGACAATAACAACACTCAGAAAATTATTTTACTAGCCTAATATGAAGGGAGAAACAACATAGTACTTAGCTAGGTGCCAAGATTGTCAGTTGGTTAAGGCTGAACTCCAACATCCAACCAGCCTATTACAGCCATTACTAGTACCAGAATGGAAATGGGAGACCATATTGCTAGACTTTATAACAGGTTTGCCTAAAAATCAGAAACAAAATGATTCTATCATGGTTGTAATCAATAAACTTAGCAAGTCTGCACACTTTATTCCTGTAAAGTCTACTTTTAAAGCCATAAACATTGCTGAAATATTCATGAAAGAAATTTTTAGACTGCATGGTATTCCTAAAATGGTGATTTCAGATAGAGACCTAAAATTCACATCCGCTTTTTGGAAGGAATCATTTGCAAGGATAAATACTAACTTGAATTTCAGTACGCATTATCATCAACAAAAGGATGGACAGACCGAAAGGACAAAACACATCATAGAGGATATGCACCACATGTATGTAAGAACAAAACCGAACAAGTGGGAAGACTACCTACACTTGGTACAATTTTCATATAAAAATGGGTACCAAACTTCGGCTAAATTGTGCCTTTTCGAAATATTGTACGACAGAAAACGTACGACTCCAATTAGTTGGCATAACTCGGCTGACAAGCTCATGGTTGGGCCAGAGATGCTCCAAGAAATGGAGAACATGGTAAGGAAGGTACAACAGAACTTGAAAGAAGCATAGGACAGACAGAAAAGCTATGCAGATCAGAAAATAGGACACTTGGAATTTCAAGTGGGAGACCATGTTTACTTGAAGGTCAAAGCCCAAAAAAACTTGTTGAAGTTAGGGAACTGTGCCAAGATGTCACCCAGGTTTTGTGGGCCCTTCGAGATACTAGCTCGAATTGTACCCGTAGCATATCAACTTGCACTCCCAGCTAATCTAAGAATTCATAATGTATTTCATGTTTCTTTGTTGAAAACGTATATTCATGACCCTACTCATATGATTGATTGGAACTTGGTGCAGGTGGAACTCGAAGGTGATTTCCATATGGAACCCCTGCACATTCTGTACCAGAGAGAAATAGCACTTCGGAACAGAGTCGTCGCTTAGGTAAAGGTGCAATGGAAGCACTTTAGTCCTAAGGAGGCCACTTTGGAATTTGAGGGAGATTTGTGGAAATCTCATCCAATCCTGTTCCAGGAAAGTAACGAACACTAAGGAAAGTGTTTTACTGAAGGGGGAAAGGATGTGACATCCCCCCCAAAAAATAAAATATTTTTGAAATTTAAATTTGCTGGAAATTTATTTCTGTTTTTAGTAAATTCGAATTTGGGGAATTTTTTCCATTTATGAAAATTTCGAATTTCGAATTTGATATTTGTAATTAATTATTGTGACTGTTGGGCAAAGATCTGTTTGGAATCAACTAACTATTTGACTATGACACTTGTATAAAAACATAATATTTATATTAATTGGAGGAGGACAAATGGAAGAACCATGTTAAAATTAGCTAACCATGACTCCATGAGTGGTGAACCTATTGGAACTACCTCTAGGATGATTTTTACAAGTGGAAAATTAGTGATTTGGCCATTGGCAACCCCTGAAAATCAGGTATTTAGAAAATTTGTGAAAATCCCCAAAGGAGGGAAAAAGACATGGGCAAAAATGGATAAATAACATATGCGAGGAGGCAGGACACTGCCAAGTATGTTGGGAAAGGATTACGAGTTCTCTTCCTGTTATGAGCACTGCTGAGTAAGTGTGAGGCAAGAGGATAACTGCTAGAATTGTCGATATTGCTGAGGAGGAGTGTCCAAGTTCGTCCTCATAGATTCATGGTCAGGCTAGGGGGTGAATTGGGCAAGTGGTTTTGGTTTCCCTGTTCTACGGTTGGGAGGAATGTGGTTGTTCCCTTTGTCTTCTCGTGATATGGTTCAGATATGTTTCTCTACTTCTTATCTGTCTGAATGATTTTATATCCAATGCAATGTATTTTTTAAATCAGAATTGAAATGATTTATTTTTTTCTGTTCGAATGATTTGATATCTGATGTCATGTATTTATTAAATCCAAACCGAAATAATTTATATTCTTTGGTGAATGATTCAATCATGGATGTAATGCATCTACAAATTTTGATAGATAATAATGCATAGGAGAAATCAGGTTGAATTCATGAAGCCTAAAGATTGACAGAGAACATAGAGTAAATCTAATCTCAAGTGACCCCTTTTGGACAGAAATGAATCATTCCTTCTCTTAAATTCTAAGCTTAAATGAAATTGATTTATGTCATAGAAAGTTTTTTTTTTTTTATGGTGAATTTGAGGTTTATTACAAAAAAATCATGGCTTGTACAACTACCAAAAGGTACTAAAAGAAAAGTAGTTGACTTTATTTCTGATCTTGAGTTCAACTTAGAGGGTTAAAAGATAAGGAACAATCTGAACATCCTAGCACTAGGATCTTATGATATGATTATCGGGATGGATTGGTTGGAACAACACAAAGTAATACTAGACTGTTATACAAAGATACTTAGCTATAAAGATAATTTTGGCACTGTTAGAACAACCCAAGGCATACCAAAACCTGTATCAATCAGACAAGTTTCAATGATGCAACTCAAGAAATATAGTAGAAAGGGATGTCAAGTTTATGCCATCCAAGTGACGAATCTATTAGAAAAAGAAGATAAGGCTAAGTTAGAAGACTTTGATGTCCTACGTGAATTCAGACACATGTTTGTGGATGAGATACCAGAATTATCTCCTAGAAGGGAAATAGATTTCTCCATAGACTTACTACTCGAATCAACCCCTATCTCAAAAGCACCCTACCAAATGAGTCTACCAGAACTGATAGAATTAAAAATACAATTATAGGAATTGTTGGAGAAAGAGTATATCAGATCGAGTGTCTCGCCATGGGGAGCACCAGTCCTCTTTGTGAAAAAGAAAGACGGTACTCTAAGACTATGTATCGATTATAGAAAACTGAACAAAATGACCATTAAGAACAAATACCCCTTACCAAGGATAAATGATCTGTTCGATCAAGTTGGTGGGGCCAAGATCTTTTCAAAATTGGATTTACGATCCGGTTATCATCAAGTTAGGATAAAGGACCAGGACATAAACAAAACAACTTTTCGAACAATATACTAACACTACAAGTTTGTAGTCATACCTTTTGGACTCACTAACGCACCAACCACATTCATGTGCTTGACGAGCAACATTTTCAGTCATTACTTAGACAAGTTTGTAGTAGTATTTATCGACGATATTCTGGTCTATTCTAAAATGGAGGAGGAACATGATGAACACTTAAGAATAGTTCTGCAAACATTAAGGAAACACAAACTATACACAAAATTTGAGAAATGTGACTTTTATAAAAAAATAAATACAACATTTAGGACAAGTCATTTCCTCGAAAGGTATTGCAGTAGACCCAAAAAAGATAAAATCCATTATGGAATAGCCAATACCTAAGGATGTGGAAGATATCCGGTCATTCATGGGAATCACCGGATATTATCACAGATTTACAGAAGGGTTTTCCAAGATAGCCTATCCTATCATGTCATTACAAAAGAAAGGGACCAAGTTTAACTGGTCGCCAAATTGTCAAGACAGTTTTAACAAGCTGAAAGAATTATTGACATCGGTGCCCATTTTGAAGGTAGAAAACCCGGATAAAGACTTCACAGTATGTGTTGATGCAAGTAGAGAGGGGCTAGGTGGTGTCCTAACTCAGGAAGGGCACGTGATTTGTTATGAGTCCCAAAAATTAAAATAACACGAGCGAAATTATGTCACTCATGACTTAGAATTGGTAGCAGTAATACATGCCTTAAAAAATGTGGCGACACTATATAATGGGAAGAAAATTCCTACTATTAATGGATAATAGCGGGGTGAAATATATGTTTAACCAACCAGACCTTAATGCAAGACAAGCAAGATGGCTAGCCTTGAGCGAATTCGACTTCGAGGTTATACATATCAAGGGTAAGGAAAAGAAAGTAGCAGACACTTTATGCAGAAGAGTCCATGGGTTATCTGAGATAAATATCAGCAGGGCAGAAAGTGATCTGGAACAAAGAATAAGGATGACAAGTATTAACGACGGAAATTACACTTAGATGATGGAAAAATTTCAAAATAGTATCACAAACTCAGATAAACTAGATATAAGTATCGAGCAAGGAAGAAAGTGATCTGGAACAAAGAATAAGGACGATAGGTATTAATGACAGAAATTACACTTAGATGATGGCAGAATTTCAAAATAGTATCACAAACTTAGATAAGCCAGATATAAGTATCTAAAATAAGGGACTATTAAGATTTAAAAATAGACTTTACATACAAGATTCAACAGAGTTAAAATTAACTATTTTAGACGAAGTGCATAAGAAACCGTATTCTGGCCATCCAGGTTACCAGAAAACAATAACAACACTCAAAAAACTATTTTCTAGCCTAATATGAAGGGCGAAAGAGCAGAGTACTTGGCTAGGTGCCAATATTGTCAGTAGGTTAAGGCTGAACACCAACATCCAGCCGACCTATTATAGCCATTACCAGTACCAGAATGGAAATGGGAGACCATATCGCTGGACTTTATAATAGGTTTGTCTGAAACTTAGAAACAGATTGATTCTATCATGGTTGTAATCGATAAACTCATTAAGTCTGCACACTTTATATCTGTAAAGTCTACTTTTAAAGCTATAAACATTGCTGAAATATTCATGAAAGAATTTTTTAGATTGCATGGTATTCCTAAAATGGTGATTTCATATAGAGACGTAAAATTCACATCTGCTTTTTGGAAGGAATTGTTTGCATGGCTAAATACTAATTTGAATTTTAGTACGAGTTATCATCCACAAATGGATGGACAGATCGAAAGCACAAACCAAATCATAGAGGATATGCTCTGCATGTATGTATGAACAAAACCAGACAAGTGGGAAGACTACCTACACTTGGTAGAATTTGCATATAACAATGGGTACCAAACTTCGGCTAAGTTGATCCCATTCGAAATACTGAATAACATAAAGTGTACGACTCCAATTAGCTGGGATAACCTGGCTAGCAGACTCATGGTTGGACTAGAGATGCTCCAAGAAATGGAGAACATGGTAAGGAAGGTACAACAAAACTTAAAAGAAGCACAGGACAGACAAAAGAGCTATCCAGATCAGAAAAGAAAACACTTGGAATTTCAAGTAGGAGACCATGTTTATTTGAAGGTCAAATCCCAAAAAGTCTCGTTGAATTTAGTGAAATGTGACAAGCTAGCACACAGGTGATTCGGGCAAGTGGTTTTTGCTACCCTATTATACGGTTGGGAGGAACATGGTTGTTTCGTTTGTTTTCCAACAAGTTAATTTAGATATGTCCTCTTAACCCTCCTCTGTTTAAAATCGTTAAATGACTGGTATAATGCATCTGTTAATCATGAATTGCGTAATATTATGGACGAAAGATCGAAATCAAATGTGATTATCTTTGTGGCATTTTATTGCTAGCTAAATACTAAATTTCCATCAATCTACTAGTTGCGAAAATATGTCTGGTTAAGTCCTAAAGAATAGTTTCCTATGGGTTAATTGATTGTTGTATTAAAGTAGAAGTAGTGGACAAATTTCCCCAACCGAATGGTACTTACCGTAATGAACTGATTTAAGTGTATAGGGTAAACAAAAATTGAATAACAAATGTATGCATACATATACAGTGTAAACATAAATTGGATAACGAAAATATCCATATATATAGACGTATATTTATATTTTCCTGAAGGTTATGACCTATACAGGAATTATTGTATGTGAAGGTATTAAACTAATTAAGCCAATTTTAGCACGATTTTTCCTAAGAACTCTACCTTCCATGAGGTATTACACCTTTAAGTATTTGAAATCATGTAAGTTAGACTGTTGTTTAATGACATAAACCGTAGAGAACAAAATGGTGTGAAAAGTAGAGGTCAATCAATTTTTGGCGATTACAAGTGCCAAACACACAAAAAAAGAAAAAACCATGTTGCTTATCGAATCACAAAATGCGAAGAGACTGTGGGCCCAACATTTCGAGGTTTCAGGGTTCGGGATTTCGGGGTTTACGAACATCTTACGCACCAACAAGATGAAACAAGAAGTGTCGAATTGAAAAATGAGAAAGGGTTGTGGTCCCAGCACTTCGGGGTTTCGGGGTTTGAGATTCCAGGGTTTACAAACATCTTACACACCAACAAAATGAAACAAGAAATGTTGAATTGCAAAAGGACAAAGGACTATGTGCCAAGCACTTCGAGGTTTCGGGGTTTACGAACACCAGATGCACAAAAAAAATGAAATAAGAAATATCGATTTGCAAAATGAGAAAAGACTGTGGGCCTAACACTTTGAGGTTTCAGGGTTCGGGATTTCGGGGTTTTAATAGAGCGAAGGAACTCCGACACTTGTAATAAGCAAGTCCCGAATACCGAAATATCAACCTTGCAATTAAAAGCATAATTAAATGTGTAGATCTGATTACTTTGACAATCTCAGACTCCCTTTTTTTTTCTGTATAGATGCCCTTAGATGATGAAAATGATCTAAGAAATGTCGATGTATAAACAGGAGCGACAATGACTGAGTATTTGTTTATTTCTGTAATAAGCTATACAAAGTAATAACATTACTAAAGTATCGATGCATGACCAGTGATCCAGATTTTATGAGCAGAACAAAATGAATACAGATTATTAACAGGTGCTTAACATAAATTAATAGAGATACAGTAAAACTAGTTTTCTATTCAATAACGAAATACGTTGAAACTGTAAAATGCAGCAGAAACAAGCTTTCTGGAATGGTGGCGACTTATCTCTGAGAAGAGATGTGACGACAAAGCGCATTCACAAGAAGCACATTACAATGAGGCTCTGAAGGCATTTTTACAATAAACAGGAATGCCAAAAACCCTATACATTCAAAAACCTAACCCTAGGAGATGAAGCGCCAAAAGTCATGTGGGCCCCATTTAGGTAAGTTAGTACATCAACTTCCCGGGGTCGTAACTTTTGCATATGATCTCCATTTTAGGCATGTGATAGCCCGTTGGAAAGGTATCACCAAGGAGATTCATTTAGGGGGATCAATTATTCCTTTGGATATCATTTAGGAGCTTGATGCTGAAAAACCTTCATTTATCCCCTCAAAATGGTTGGAGAAGTAAAAACTGCTAAAAATAGTAAATTTCCAAAAATGTCATAAAACTGTTTTGAGCCAGTTGGAAAGGGTGGGTGGCCACCAATATCCATATGGATCAATCCTCCATCCTTAGGAATTAATGGTCTCCATTGCATTGAGGTCCCCCATTAGATGAGGAAATTTATGTTGAATTTGGCCCCGGGTGAGCCACTTGCCTTGGTGTAGGAGTTGCCCTGCTTTGACGACTCGATAAAGATGGATCCTTTGTTGTCAAGTGCGCTCGATATTTATGTCCACAATATGATCATTGGATTCCTGTTGTATACATTCGAGGTTGATCTATGTTGGTGTCAGCTATTTTTCTACTTCTGAGGTGTCCAATAATGGTGGTAAATAAGGGCGAAGGAGATCCACGTTGAATACTAGGTGCAGGCCAAGGAAAGGAGGAATGTTGAGCTCAAAAGAATTATCCCCCACGACCTTGGTGATAGTGTATGTTCCGTAACAGGGTGGGTGAATCTTTCGAT
>JASDQU010375174.1:78494-99185 GCA_032191745.1 Picea mariana
ATCTCTTTGAGTGAAGATATGTTTTAAGCTTTGATGGTCCGTTTTGAGTTCAAAATTTCTCCCCACAAGATAGTGCCTCCAAAGTTTCAGAGCTAGCATTACAGCTGCCAACTCTAAGTCATGAGTCATGTATAACTCTTCATGCTTCTTCAACTTTCATGATGCATAAGCTATCACTCCTCCATCCTGCATTAGCACGGCCCCCAATCCTTGTTTCGAGGCATCCGTGGAGACCATGAAGTCCTTTTCCATATCTGGCACTCGTAGAATTGGCGCACTAGTTAGTAACCTCTTAAGTTCAGTGAATGCACTATCACATTCTTCTGTCCATTCATACCTGACCCCCTTGCGTTGCAAAGTGGTGATGGGTTTCGCTATTTTTGAGAATCCTTCCACAAATCTCCAGTAATAACCCGCTAGCCCCATGAAGCTTCTCACCTCATGTGCATTTTTCGGCACTGGCCATTCCATAATGGCCTTTACCTTTTCTGGGTCCACCAAGATTCCTTCGCTTGAAATGATATGACCTAAATAGTGGACCTCTGTCTGGAAGAAGGAACACTTCGATAGCTTCCCATACAGTTTGTTCTCCCTAAGGAAAGATAACACTATTCGCAAGTGTTCCTCGTGTTCTCTTTCATTCCTGGAATAGATGAGAATGTCATCCAGAAAAACTTGTACAAAATGGTCTAAGTACTTTCGAAATACGCCGTTCATGAGGCTCATGAACACTGCTGGTGCATTATTCAATCTGAAAGGTACCACAACAAACTCGTAATGTCCAAACTGAGTTCGAAAGGCAGTTTTTGGGATATCACCTTCCTTAATCCTTAACTAATGATATCCAGATCATAAATCAATCTTTGAGAATACCGCTGCTCCTTTCATCTGATCGAAGAGGTCATCTATTCACGGCATTGGGTACCTATTTTTCACTGTAGCACGGTTCAAGTCCCTGTAGTCTATACACAGTCGTAAGGATCCATCCTTCTTCTTTACAAAAATTACTGGTGCGCCCCAAGGTGAGACACTGGGCGTTACTAGCCCTAAGTCTAGTAACTCCTTCAACTACATTTGCAATTCACAAATTTCCGACGCTGTCATTCGATACGAAGTCTTGGATATTGGTTCTACACCAGGTTTTAGCTCAATAGTAAAATCAAGCTCCCTTTCTGGAGGTAAACCTGGTAACTCGTTCGAGAAAACATCTTGAAATTCTGACAATACCGGATACTGATCTAATGAGGGTCCCTTCCTTTCTTTCACTGCCTCTACTACATAAAGTCGACACCCTTGTCTCAAGCATCACTTGACCTTCATATTTGATATAAAGTGTAATGACACTTTTCTCTGTACACCCTAAATATCTATCGGTTTTCCTTTATCATTGACACAAAGCACCTTCTTTGCGAAGAAATCTATCAAAGCTCGATGAGCTGCTAACCAATCCATTCCAATGATTAAGTCATATGCCCCAAGAGCAGTGACGTATACCTTCAACCTGGTAGTGCACACTCCTAGGTTTACTATACAATTATCGACACTAGGTCCTACAGCTTGTTTTTCCCCCGAAGCCATCTCGACTTGTTTAAAGTCATCGTGCTCGCAGGCTGCCAGCCCACTCTTTTCTAATGCAGATGGTGAAATGAAACTATCTGTCGCACCAGAATCAAACAAAATCTTAAAATTAAAATGATTTAGCGTACCTGACGACTCCACTACGGTGGATTGATGTTCAGCCTGGCAGTTATTTACCGTTGCATAAATATGGTGGTTTCTACTTGCTTTCCCCATTGGTGCCCTCCCTTCATTATGCACGAACCCTGATTGTAACTCTGGGCAGTCATGCCGGTAATGGGGTCCCCCGCACCCCCAACTGGTAACACCAGATTGAACCTGTACATTGTTATGTGTCTGTCCTTGAAATGAGTTCCTTCCCCTAAAACCTCTGCCCCTACTAGTTGTTCCCCATTATGGTCGTGGACCTGTTTGCACCATTGGCGATGAATGAGATGTTGCACTAGCTTCCATTGAAATCCCTGCAGCTACTGTCCTTGGCATGACTTTGTTACCATAAGGTGGTGGCCTTGAGCCCCCTCCCCTAGGAAATGTCCTCGGGGTCTTTCCTATGAATCCTGGGCGATGCGGAAATGTCGATCTTGTACTCCCGGTTAAGTTTAAGTGTTCTTCCGCATAACGTGCATTTTCTACCGCCTCCGCTATTGAAGATGGTTTCCACATCCACACCATAGCTCTTATCTTAGGGTTCAATCCATCGACGAAGCGATCTTTCTGTCGTTGGTCGGTATCCATATACGACACATATTTGACTAGTTCCATAAATCTGATCTCATATTCTTCTACAGTTCTGTTTCCTTGTATTAAGGCACGAAATTCCCCTACTTGTTGTTCCTCGTAGTATGCTGGTAGATATTTCCTTCAGAACCTCTCCTCAAAAAGTTCCCAAGATACTGTGTCTAGGGTAAGATGTAGTTGTCTTTCCAAGTTGCCCCACCAGTTTAAGGCATTGTCTCTTAACTGAAAAATTGCAATCTTGGACTTTGAATTGGACGCATAGTCCCTTAAGGCAAAACACCTTGTCATGCCTTCCAACCATGCTTTCGCGTGTTCACTAGCATGACCTCCGACAAACTCTATAAGTTTGATCTTCTACAACTCTCGCGTGATGTATTCAGGTGGAAATTCTCCCCTTGAGTTCCTTGATTCTTTTGGATTACCGGTTCCAGATTGTGGGGGTTCCACTTCAGTCCCTGTTGGTTGGCACCCCTTTAAAGTCTCGTTAATGGCTTCCAACGAGCGTAGTATGAGGGCTAGTTCGGGCAATGGTGGTGGTGGTGGTGGTGGTGGTGGTGTCGGTGGGGTTGATGGTGTGGGTGTTGTTGGTGGTTCTTGTGACGATGCTCCCCTACCTCGACCCCTTCGAGTCCTGACCATCTTGTATGACTTAACCTGTATCACCCCAAAGTTGTCCGGGTGAGTTCAAGGACGTTTCATATTGGTGCTACTTAAACTTAGAAACGGGGTTGGGCGTAAGTTTTCTTTACTTGTCTGTAAACAGACATTACTCCATCAGGGGAATTGGCTAGGTTTGGGTTAGGCTGAATCATCTAAGCTTGGTTAACATCAAACTTTAAGGTAGATTAACCTTACACTAAAATAATTAATTTTAAAATTATTATTACACTAATTTAACTCAATTTATCTTTTACTTATTTATTTAATTTACTTTAAATTATTTTTTTTTTAACACTTTATATTATTTATATATATATATATATATATATATAATTATTAAACGTACTTACAAGGGTTTGGGCCCGCATGGGTTCCACGTGCTCGTCATGGCCTCTGCACCTACCGTGACTTATCCCCGATTCTGTATCGGGGTTTTGGACTTTTTGCTGTCGTGAAATATTTACCTCTCCAAACCCCGATTCGCGATGGGCTCAGTCTCTATGAGCTAGCCCCTTACTGACGATACCTTGGTCCATACGACTGCGCTCACAATCCTGTTACCATAAACCCTCCTATCGGGATTTTGTGCTCAACTTTCCCGATGGGCCCTTTTTTTTTTTTTGCTAGCCCCTTTTACTACGAGCTTGGTCCATATGACCACCTCCGCAACCGTAGCCTTGTATCACCCTATCGGGATTCGGGGTTTCAGCATTTGTGATGTCAATGCGCACATGTCCTTAGGATTCCCAATCCCCCGATCTTTGATGCCACCTGTCATTAACTCTCGGCAAGGTTGGACCTTACGAGCTCCGAACCCCAATATGGAGTGATACCAGTCTTCCACTTAAACGCTATGGTTGTGGGACCTGTCGCGTTTCGGGATTTTGCGACTTCTCCGGTCATGATTCCTTCATATGCGGGAAACCCAAAATGCTGAATCCCAACTCCTTCAGATCCTCTTACACGCGTCCCTTCAATTGAATGGCTCTGACCGTGTCAGGAAATCTCCGATCGCGATTTCCTGTTACACAATTTCTTTACCCTTGAAAACTCCGATGCCCCCAAACACCGACTCATTAGGATCTCATGCCACGCGTCCTCACCGATGGACGGTTCATAACTCCCATCGGGATATCGTGAATCACGACTCCATCATGCGGGTATTCCTTGCCCTCGAAAATCCTGATATCCCGATTCCCCGGTTGGCTAACAGCTGGCCTCCACTACACCTCTGTCCTTCTCCTCTGCTGTGATGACAGTTGGCCCCCACTCATCGGGGTTTCGCGGATCGTGAATTCAAGGTGCTTAAAAATCATGTCCCCGGGATTCCCGATTTCCCAATGGGCCAAACGCCGATGGTTTTTGATGGTTACCACCTATCCCACAGATGGACAACTATGATTGTGTCGGGATTTTCCCATGGATTTCCTGACTCTTCCCGGATGACGAACACCTGTCCTTCATTCTGACTCTAGTGGTCCCACCACGCTTATGACATTGTCGGGATATCATCGATCGTGATTCCCAGCGACATGAATTCTTTGTCTTCAAAAACCCTGATTTCCCGATCCACGACTCTTCGGGATCTCCTGACACGCGTCACGCACAATGGACGGTCCAGATCCGATCGGGAAATCGCGTATCGCGATTTCGACCTGCACAAGTCTCACGTCTCCGGAAACCCTGATTTCACGACTCTCTGGGATCTTCCAACACACGTCACTACCATTTGGACGGCTCTGATCCTATCGGAAAATCGTGAATTGCGATTTTATTATGCATCGGTTTTACACTCCTAAAATCTCCGATGGTAAAATCTCGACGCCTCCTCAAACGCTGACATGTGTCCTACCGAGATCAATGGCTAGGATCCGTTCTCGAGATTTTGAGAACCACAAGGTCTCAATTCTCAGACTTAACAAAACCCCGATGACTCAAATTTCCCGATGACTCTTCCGGGAATCCTCCTATGCATGCTAGGGCTTAAACCCCGCACAACTTTTCTAGATCTAACGGCTGACGAGATTCTGCCTGAGATCTGACGACGCAGATCCGTTCTCCTGTGTAACAGACAACTCTTCTTTGGGAAAATCGATTAGTTTCACAAAACATTACGTAGTGTTAAAATTGCTCTCTTGGCACGGTTGAAATTTATATGGGTCTATAGTTCATTATTACAATCATCGAGGCTTAATATAGGCAATTAGTTCACACTATTCCTGTGCGGTACAAGTCTGCCAAATTTCCTTTTTCCGACTGCGCAGTGGCAGTTTCCCCCATCTAGGTAAGTTCGAGGTGAAATAGGCCTTTTCAAGGTCCCGCAATTGTCTTTTTGCATTTTATTTAGTATGGTTCGTGTAGTCATTGAATCTTACCAGTTTCAAGCCTTCAATAGAAGCTTCCCTTCGACATTTTCATTGAATTCAGGTGTCTATCTTACCCAAAAATTCATTGACAAGTACTGTTCCAGTACAATTAAATTATCAACTCTCTTTTCGTGCTTAATAGATTTATTGGGCTTCTTTAACGGTAGCCATTTTGTGGGAAGTGATCCTTCAAACTATCTGGTTTACCGCTACTTAATTTAAAGGGCGTTCCATTGAATATTTAGACTAAAACTGTAGTAACCATACATAATCCATTTACAGGATATTGCCTAAAGCAGTTGCTTGTGATACATCTATGAGATCATTTGCTTGTATAATGAAGGGATACTACCTGAGTATATTTTCGGGTACTGTATCAGCCATAATGGGTTAAACTGAACATGTTTCGTTTGTAGTTTAAGCATGGCTGGAGCCAACACTCGGGGTTTTGGCCCTTATGCCCAGATTTTGAACTAAGACGCTCTGATACCATATTTAATGCCCATGTATTTCTAAACATCATTAAGTTTCCTAAACATGATCATTAAGTACCTAGATCTGATGCTAATTTATGCTGCCTCTTTGCCTTGCTTCTACCTTTCTTCTCCCTGCTACATAGATCAACCCTGCCACAAACAGGAAAATAACTACCCAAAACTACTGTCCTCCCTGCCAACTAGGAAAACCACCTAGCTCCAGGATATCTATAGATATCCTGGCCCTCCGTGCCCAAAACCTCCAGCAACCCGGTGCCTCCCCGGATAAAATCTCAACCAGGAACTCTGCTTCTTGCTCACAGCAAGCCAACAGTCCACCAAATACAATAGTGCACAGAAAATCGCTGCTCACAGCAAAACACAACCGTCCAGAGGCTCTCTGCTCACAGCAAAACAAAATAGCCCACGCCAATACAACTGGATCAGCAATTCCAGTCCGTAGTATCCATTCCCCCTCCTGGCCGAATGGTATGCACATCCCCCTCTTCCTATCCCTTATTCCTCCCTACCAACTCACGCATTTACTTCACAACCACCCCCGTCCTCTGTCCTTTGTCCCTTCATTAATATTTATATCATCTTGGGATTTCTGGGCTTCTCGCCCTGCATACGCAATTCCTGTTATCTCATTTTTTCTTTTTATCTCTTAAATTTATGTCACAGGTCATTAAATGTGATATTCAGTTTGATTATTATTACTTAGTTAATCCCCAATTATTCCTTTAATTAGATCTTACCTAATAATCTTTAATCATTTATCCAATTAGGGTCGTTACAGTGTCGTTTGGACTGTCCAACGCACCCGTTGTTTTCATGTGCTTAATGAATGGAGTGTTAAAAAATTATTTGGACCAGTTTGTCATAGTCTTCTTGGATGATATCTTGGTGTATTCCAAGATAGGGGAAGAACATGAGCAACACCTGAGAATGGTGCTACAGGTGTTGAGAGAACACCAGCTGTACGTAAAACTGAGCAAGTGCTTATTTTACCAAAGACAGATCCATTACTTGGGACATATAATATCTGAAGAAGGGATCACTGTGGATCCTGAAAAGGTACAGGCCATTCGAGAATGGCCAACGCCAAGGAATGTGGCATAAGTTAGATCGTTTATGGGTCTAGCGGGCTACTATAGGAGGTTTATAGCCAGATTCTCAAGGATAGCTCATTCTATCACTTCCTTTCAAAGGAAGGGGAAGAAGTTCAAGTGGACTAAAGAATGTGAAAGCAGCTTCCAGCGATTGAAGCAACTGCTAACCAGTGCTCCAATCCTGAAGATCACAGATCCAAATAAGGATTACGTAGTGTGCACAGATGTGTGTAAGGAGGGGCTGGGAGGTGTTCTTAGCCAAGAGGGATTTGTAGTTTGTTATGAATCCCGAAAGTTGAAGGAGCATGAAAAGAATTATGCCACTCATGATTTAGAGTTGGCAGCAATCGTCCACGCCTTGAGGAAATGGAGACATTACCTCATGGGCAAGAGATTCAAGCTGAGAATAGACCATAACGGTCTGAAATATTTATTTGATCAGCCGACCTTAAATGCCAGGCAAATCAGAAGGCTGGAGTTTCTGTGCGAATATGACTTTGATATCAAGCATATCAAGGGGAAAGAAAATAAGGTGGCTGATGCACTCAGCAGAAAGGTGCACGAATTACATGCTACTTCCATTAGCATGTACTAGTCTGAGATGAAAGATAGAATTTTGGAATCTACAAATGATGATTTGCAGTGCAAAAATCTTGTAGCAAAGCTACAGCAACGTGAGGGACCACAGACCAAGGACAGTTACACCTTGGGAACTGATGGTCTACTTCTGTATAAAAACAAAGTGTATGTACCCAATGATCGAGAATTGAAGTTGGAAATTCTAAAAGATATGCATAACGTGGCTTATGCTGGACATCTTGGTTATCAGAAGACTGTGGCAGTAGTCAAAGGCCATTATTTTTGGTCGGGATTGAAGAAAGAAATCATTGAATACATCGCCAGATGTATGGAGTACCAAAAGGTTAAGGCTGAGCATAGGCGCCCAGCAGGGTTGTTGTAGCCTTTACCTATTCCTGAGTGGAAATGGGACGTGGTAACAATGGATTTTATCACCGGATTACCTAGAACAAGCAAGAAGCATGATTCAATCATGGTTGTGGTGGAAAAGCTTACTAAAGCTGCCCATTTTATTCCACTGAAAACCACCCACAGGGAAGTTGATGTTGCTGATATCTTTTTAAAAGAAGTTGCACGCTTGCATGGAATTTCTAAGACAATTGTGTCTGATAGGGACCCAAAATTCACTTCGAATTTATGGAAAGGACTGTTCAAAGGATTCGAAAAAAATTTGAACTTTAGTACAGCATATCATCCCGAGTCTGATGGACACACAAAGAGAGTGAACAGAGTAATAGAAGATATGTTGAGAATGTATGTGATGGATAAACCATCAAGGTGGGAAGACTACCTGCATTTGGTAGAATTCACCTACAATAATGGGTATCATGCATCATTGAATATGAGCCCATTCGAAGTGCTTTATGGAAGAAAGTGAAACACTCCAGTGAGCTGGGATAATCCAGCTGACAGAGTAGTAATTGGGCCTGAACTGCTGAAAGAGATGGAAGATCAAATGATAAAAATTAAACAAAATTTAAAATAGGCCCAGGACAGGAAGAAAAGTTACGCTAATAGTAACAGAAACCACAGAGAATTCAAAGTGGGTGACCATGTTTTCCTGAAAGTGAAAACTAACAGAAGTTCCCTGAATTTGGGAAGTTGCACCAAGTTGGCAACAAGATTTTGTGGGCCATTTGAGATCCTAGAAAGGATTGGGCCAGTTGCATACATGCTTGCATTACCTGCATCTATGACTGTACATAATGTGTTTCATGTTTCACTGCTTAAGAAATATGTACCTGATGCTAATCATGTTATCAATTGGACTGTGATTCAGGTGGAACCAGAAGGTGTCCTGCAAGTGCATCCTGTGCGCATATTGGACACGAAAAGAAAACAACTCCATAATTGAGCCATAGATATTGTAAAGATCTAGTGGACCTGGTACGGTCCTGAGGACGCGACATGGGAGCATGTAGATGTTATGTGGGCAGAGTACCCGCATCTTTTTGAATATTTTGAAAGGCTTGCAGAGACAGTGTAAGTTGCACTGAGGATAGTGAAAAAATAAGGGGAGGGGAATTGTAGTGTCCCCAAGGCTGAGCCCCATTGCAAACCATGTTTTGAAATAAATTGTAATTATGTTTTATAGGCTGGTGAGCCAAGTTATTATAAGCTGGAGGCTTATGTGTTGGTTAGGCCAGGGAGCCTAAGTGTTGAAGGCCAGGAGCTTGGTGTTGTATATGTAATCATGCAGAACACTTAATAAAATATAAACACCACTAGGTATAGACCGACCACGATGAATGAGTGAAGGGGGACTGAGAATCCACAGAGTGGGCAAGGAACTAGGGGATGGAAGGTGGGAAAGGGGCTAAGTGTTGAGCCTGGGGGCCAAGCCTAGGGGGCTTAATCCTGGGAATAATATTTTAATATTATTCCAAAAGAACATGTGCATTTTATGTTTCATTTTATCCTAAGTTTTGGAAAGGGTAAGCGTGCAAAGGGGATGCATGATGATGGAATGCATGCAGTTCCAAGGGTGACAAGTGTCAGCCCTGGTGCATGCAAATAAAATGGCCAGGATGAGCTGTGAGAGGGATTCCTCCTCCATTCCACCCGACTACCTGAGCGTGTATGGAGCTTGGATAGTACGACCAACCCGACTCCTGCAGAGAAATCCTCTGTCCAGAAGCCGTGACCCTGAACTGTTCCTCCATTATTGAACCAGTTGGAAAGCCTGTGTTTGGTTTGTAAATCCGTGTACACATCATGCATTCCTGAGAGTTAGAAGAGCCTGTGTGTGCATTCCCTGCATGGATTGTTGTCACGCGTTTCCAAGAACCAACACCATGAGACCTTGCCTCCATTGCTGAGCCTGTTTGGGAAGCCCGAGTCCATATTCCCAGTTGACTATGGTGGCCATGCAGAGATGGACTGCACGTGGCTTAATATCCAATGCAAGTTGTGATTGAGATGGTGTATGACCTCTCTCCAGGTGAGGGAGGTTATTGTTGTTGGAAGAGGCAGGTTGTTAGGCCTGTGAGCAACTCTTTCCAGGAGAGAGAATTTGTTGGGAAGTGGTTTCTTCTAGAGAGTGTCCAGCACCAACTTCAGGCTCTGAGATTTCCTGATCCAGCCTGTTTTCGAGACCCAGAGAGGGAGGTTAGCACCGATGGACTGTGCTTGTGAAGGTGTATACTCCCGGGAGGAAGATGCATGTGGGGAATGAGAGTCTGGTAGTAGTGGGCGTAAGGTGGCATTCTGGGAAGAATCCTTCCAGAGTTTCTGTGTTGTTTTCCATGTAACCTTAGCCTAGACTAGAATTCCTTGCCTTGGGGTGGAGCTTGGTCCCAGCTCGGGGGTGACCCACTGCTGAGTTGATGAGGAGTGTGGTCTAAGGCTGGGAGGTTCGTGGAAGGCCTGCACTTGGTTGGTGGATTCTACAACTGTTAAAAGATAAGTATCTGGATATGTTTAAACCATGCTTTGCAAGACTCTATTTCTTATGTATCATGATTTTCCACTGTGTATATAAATTAGTATGAAATGCTATTGATTGTTAATTATGGTAGTAATTCATATGAATACTCTGTGTTGAATGTATTTAATTTGTTTTAAATGAATGCGATTAATTATGAATGAGAATGTGTTAATCCGCGTAGTAACATCTACACGATAGCCAAGGTGCGCTACAGTTATTCTGAGTTATGTACCTAGTGGTGTTATAGTAACCTTGGTAGATGAATATGAAAAGGGGTGTTACACATTCGGCTCTGATTTACAACGTACAAATTTCTATGACAATAGGTGGGAGTCCATCTTGGCATACCATTCCCTTGGAGCCTGCTTGAGGCCATAAAGGGACTTCTTCAGTCGATAGACCAATGACGAGTCTTGCATAAATACCTGGGGTTTCTCCATGTGGATCTCCTCAGAGAGATCATCATGAAGAAATACATTATTCACGTACATCTGATTGACTTCCCATCCTTTGGCTGTCACAATGGAAAGTTCCAATCATATGGAATCCATATTTTCTACTAGAGAGAAGGTCTCATCATAGTCAATACCATTAACCTACTGAAAGGCTTTGGAAAAAATCCTGGCTTTGTATCTTCTAATCTGTCCATTCGTTGTGCTCTTGGTCCTGTAGACCCATCTACATCTGACAAGTTTCCTCCCAGAGGGAAGGGGAACCAGATCCCAAGTCTGGTTCTTGAGGAGGGAGTTGTACTCCTCCTTCATGTAGGATTCAAAAAAGGGATTTCCATCAGCCACGCCATAATACTATGGATCTGAAGACTGAACCAAGAAAAGATGCATGGAGGGAAATGGTTCACAGTAGCAGTGAGTGCAACAGGAGGCTCCTCGAAATCAGGTCGAGTCCTCCTAGTATCAGTTGGATCACCAACGAGATGCCTTGCAGCCTAAAGAGTAGTATGTACCCACTTGGGCCTCTACTCTGCCTCTGAAACTACATCTAGATGCTTTGACTCTGCATCTAACTATACTAACTCTAAATATGAATCATCTGAGTCCTCTGAATCATAACTCTCATCTGAATAAGAGTCGACATGTGCATGCTCATCATATCAGATAGGTGGAAGAATTAAGGTGTCTGCATGCGGCTATTGAGGTGCATGTGAGACACTTTCCTAGAATTTGACACTTCTCTCAATGATGATCCAGTCCGAGGAAAGATCAATAAGTCTATATCCCTTCACATAATCAACATATCCAACAAAAATGAACTATGTTCTTTGTGGATCAAGTTCCTTCCTTTTTTCAGAGGGAATCTTGGCCCATGCATGTGAACCAAAAATGTGAAAGTGGGTCACTTCTAGTTTGAGGCCGCTCCAAGCCTCGTAGGGGGGTCTTATCCTTGAAAAATCTATGGGGAGATCTATTTTGGATGTATGTTGCACAATTAAGTGCTTCGACCCATAGTATTTGTAGTAGAGACTTTGCATGTAGCATGCAAGATGCCATCTCATTTAGAGATCTGTTTTTCCACTCAGCAACTCCATTTTGATGCAGAGTATAGGGAAATTTTTGTTGCAACTGAATCCCTACCTCATGGAAAATATTATGGATCTCATGATTTACATAATCTCCCCCATTATCAATTTGGAGGACTTTAATATTCTTTCTGGACTGTGTCTCAACCAAGGCTTTGAAATCTTTGAGGTGTTGAAATACCTCAGATTTTTTCCTGAGAAAGTATATCCAAGTAAAACGTGAGAAATCATCAACAAAAATGAGAAAAAACCTCGCTTTTCTGATGGATGGATGTGAAAAAAGACCCATAAGGTCACTATGGATCATATCTAAAAGTCCAGAGGCTTTTTGAGACTTTCCCTTATCGAATTTCTCTTGAGGGTGTTTCCCGAGAACACATCCCTCACACACTCCCTTGGATAAATGGATGTTTGGTAGACCATCAACCAATATTTTCTTGCTAATTTGTTGCAAGTATCTTAAATTCAAATTTCCAAACCTTTCATGCCATATCCTACTACTTTTATCAACATAAGTAAGAAGTAAAGCATAATCAGGTTCAATGAATTCAGAAAAATTATACAATCTAGACTGATGATTTACCTCACCGGTAGAAACCCTGGAGTTGGTTTGCATGTTGGTGATTTCAATGGATTTTGGTGTGAATATGACATTCTTTCCGATGTCAAAATTCGTCATCTGATACACGGAGAGAAGGTTGACAGAAATTTTTGGAATGTGCAGCACATTCTCAAAAATTCCATTAGTGAGTTCAATCCTTGCTTTGCCCGTGACTTCGACAGAAGATTTGTCCCCCATAAGAATGGGAGGAAGTTTGCATGAATCCAAAGAATAATATATTTCTTTTGAGGTAGCCATGTGATGTGATTCTTCTGAATCTATGATCCAAGCATCGGGAGAGGAGTTGATTGCAATCAAGGCATGGCTAGAATTGCCTTTCTTGGAATTCATATCTTCTAGATTCTTCTTCTTGGCACCCTCAGAGATGTGATCTCCAAGGTTGTTTTTCTGAAGTATTTGAAACATCATATATATTTGTTTTTTCATGCATGTGGATTTTGGATGGAATCCTTTGTGACAGTATGTGCATTTCTTCCCTTTTCCCCTTTGGATCCAGCGACATCGGTGAAGGGTTTTGTGTACCCTTCCTTCTTCGGATGTGCATGAGATTTTTGTTTATGTTTATCTTTAGATTTCTGATATTTTTGGATGCCATCATGCACAGTGAGTGCATGCTCCCTTGGGCTTTTGATTGTTCCCATGTTGATGAGCTTGGTTTGCTCTTATGTCAAGGATTCGATAAAGTCCTCAAGAGAAGGCATCCTCCAATTGGCTCCATAAGTGAATCTAAAAGAATGGAATGTGGATACAAATACAGATAATTTAGGACCAATATTGGAGAGAATGGTGAGAACCATTTGTTTCTCCTCCGATTTATCAACCCCACAAGATTTGAGTTGCGACAGTAAATCATTGAATCTTGTAAATAAATATTGGATATTGTCAAAGCTTTTTGGATCCAATGTGAGTAGCTCCACCTCCATCATGTGTCCCCTCATATCATATTGTTTTCCAAAGATACCTTCCAAGGTGGTCGGCTTCATTAGGAGTCTTACAGAAAGATATATGAAAAAGGAGATCGGGAGAAATAAGACTGCAAATTGTTCCGAGTGCCTCATCCATGCGATTTAAGTACTTGGATTTTTCTATGGATGATGTTGGTTCTATATCTGTATTCAATTTTAACCTGTACAACCCTTTGGTTCAAATATGTATGGATATTTTCTCCTTCCATGAAAAATATTTGTAAGGTGTAAGAATGAATTCTTTTTGGAAATCCATCTTTCCATTGTCTTCAATCTTTTGTACCTGCAAAAAAATTTCATGTAGCTTTTTCCTAGCAGTCCATCGGCTCTCATAACATGTAAATGTGTTTAAATTGCACAAAACATATCTATCTAAACAATAATACACACATTTTCAGAGAGAATTTGAGAAAGAAGAAGAAGGAGAGAAAGAATAGAAGAATTTTCATTAACCATTTAAATAATGAATAATTTACACATGATATACTCTATATAACTCAATGAGTGCACACTGGATGAGAACCAATGTGCCATAGTGATGGTATATAGTTATCTAGACACACACCAATAGTTACGGGAGTGAATTTCCACCTACTATAGTCTCTCAAGAAGTTACGGGAGTGAACTGCCACCTAGTTGAGTTAACTAGTCAACTAGTCTTCAGTTAATTGACTGAACATAGAGTAATCAGGAGTTAACTCAGGGAATCAAGGGTAATGTGCCAGTTTGGTGATGATACCAAGGCAAGTTTGAATTATCATGGTGATGATCCCAATGTTGCATGGTGACAAAACCAATGCAGCATCTAAACTCAACTCAACTAGTCAAACTGAAATGTCAACTGAAAGAGAATATTCTCCAGGTGGAATATTCTCCCCTAAAAAAAGGAGACTAGATAATGACTAATTATGACTAATAAACAAGGAAAAACCTTAAGAAAAAGAAATCATAGGTGTGTGTGAAGTAACTCCAACATTTACTCCTTATATTTTACACTTTACATTTCATGAACAAGAAAGTTTTGACTAGGTGAAGATCATTTCTGGAGAAATCTCTTCTCAATTATCAAATTTCAAGAAAAACAAGATATTTTGTGTCTTCATATTTAATTTTTTCTATCACTTACTACCATGTTTTTAAGGTTTTCAGTGTGGGAAGATGAGTTGATTGTAAAATTGACCTAGTAACAATGTGGTACCAAAGCTTATGGGAACAAAATGATACATATCATTTTTATGAAGTTTATAATGCATTTGTCTCTTCTTTTAACAAACTTATCTTTGGGCCGAAAAAATTATGACTATATTTGGAAGCAACAACTTTCCTGGAAAAAAAGGGGAGCAATGAAAGTATGGAACACTATAGTGTTGTTAGAGTTTATTATTTTCATGAACGACCTCTTTATCTCCCATATTATGTTCCTAATAAAATGTTTGTTTTAAAGGTTTTTAGACAATACAGATTTTGGGTACACTTATTTCATGAAAAAGGAAAGATGCACTTCATTCCTTTACCCTGGAGAATTGGGGAAATTCTATTGAGAATTATTTCAAAAATTGATGAATTTGTAGTGCATCTTGACCAATACAGTTTAAAGTTTGTAGATGAAACCAGGGGGTTCGACCCCAACCAATTTTTCATGGACCATATAACATCTATTGGTTTTGGTATTTCACTCACTAATACATTTTTATTTGGATAAGGGGAGGGCGCCAGTAAATACCCACAAGAAATAATTGTTGAAAATAAACCAAATCATATCGAGACTTTCATTAGCACAATAGATTAGCATAAATGGAGGAGAAGAGTGGTTAATGAAATAAGTACTCATTCTCCCAATGTATCATAGAGAAGTGGCCTAAAAAAACAAAGTTTTCATTCAACGGCACAAGAACAAAAGAAGTCTTCAGCCAATAATTATGATGATCGAGGTGACCAAAACCCTCTTACGTTAAGGTTGGAGTGACCTCATAAGCTTCGGTTTAAAAGAAAAAGATAAATCAATCAGCAAGAAGTAGGGGCACTCACACTTGAATATGAAGTTGTCCTTCAAACATGAATTTGTCTACTAGTATTGAAGATATAGAATTTCCCGATGGTGACCAAAGAATTCAAGAAAGCTGGGAAGTTACAGCTGAATTGGAAACTCAAGAACAAGCCTTTTATGAAGAGGAGTTGTTCACTGTACAGACTGCGTTGTTTCAAAAATGTACCAAAAAAATAATTTTTGAAATACTCCACTCAAAAAATAAAAGGATTCAAGGAAAACCCAATTCAGAGTTAGATCTTGGAGGTGTACAACCTTCTAGAATTGCTCATATCCGCAAGGTTTTAGGGGAAGCACTTGAAACGTCAGTCGATGAGATGCAGAAAAAAACCACCAATTTGAAAGTAATAATTAAAGGATTTGAAACTTCATTGATGCCACCTCCAATATTTTCAAATCTAATCACTACTATGAAGCCATGGAAGACTCTCGACGACACACCAGATTCTAGTTCAAAGCTAGAAGAGGCATCAAGCCTACTTGAGACTATCATAAAATATATTGGAAAGAACATTCATAAGAGAATGTCTCTAATTCTTGAGACATGGGAGTTAGAAAACATTTTTATTGCTTTGGCATTGAAAATGGAAAATTTGAAACAATACCTCAAAGTTGTTTTGGAAAATGATGAAGGGTTTTATAAAAAGGAAATCACTACTTTTGTGATTAATCTTTGAAAAATGACTATGAATTAAATAAATGAAGAATACTTACCCTTCCCAGTTCGCATTAAGCAATTAGAGTCTTGTTGGATTAAAAAAATTAAATGCTTAAAAGAAATATTGGATTATATTGACACTCTAAGTGTCAAGAGGGGTGAATGCTATTTAAAATTAGTTGGTTTGGACTTACCTAGAACTATAGGAGAGGTTAGTGACACAAATATAATTTTAAATTTTTTCATTTATGAGTAATTAACAGTTTGAGGAAAAATTGGAATCATTAAAATATGCATCAACCGAAAGGTTCAATGGTTTAATGAATTACTCATAATTTGAGGTAGAAAGATGGTTAGTCAATTATGTGAACAAGAACAAGGATATACAAGATACATTGCCTCAAGTTTCAATTAACTACCAAGAAATAAAAGATTCATTGTTTGATATAAGAGTGAGACAAGCGGTAACTATCGCTCCCATGAGAGATTATGTTGAAAATTGGTTAAAGCAAGATTTCATCAAAATATATGAAGAAAATCAAGAAGTGGCAGTTACAACCGGTTAAGGAAACACAACTTGGGAAAATGAAAAATGAACATTGGCATGCAAATAATGAGAGAGAAGAAACCCATCATAGTGAGTAAAACTAATTACATCCTTCTCAATTCATTTCTCTTCCCATTCAGAACTTATCCATTTGTGTCCTATCTGTCTTGAGAAAACATAACTAATTTCTAATGGCTTCTCTTTGTCTTCTTTTCAGGTTCATCATTTTTCCACTCTTTCATTTTATGGTCCACAAGATCCACATCCTAGTCGAATTCTGGATGAATGCATTTTTATTTTCAGACTGTTAAGGACTATATTACTTTTTTGAAAATCCCAGCAAACTATTTTGGGGTTAAACTTTAATGATATTTTTGAACTCTTAGTTTTGAGCATAAGATATTTAAAGTTTTCCTATCATAGTTTTTTCTTTTTTGAATGAAAAAATCATTTTAAAGCTCTCTCAATTGTGGGCCTTTATCCTTATTTCCACGAATGGGATCAAAATTATGAATATTGTGATGGATGTGAGAATCATTTTATTTTTCCTTTAACTGTTATTTAATTTTGTACAATATTTTTGCATAGATTGTATTTTAATGAGTGAAATTCCTGGTCCTCTTCTCATAAATTATTTTGATGAATATATATTATTTTCAGTGAACAATATTTTATATTTTTATTGAGTGAAAAATATTGGGGTTTTCTATTTAGTATTCTCCCATTTTCATACATTGGTCCTAAGATATTCAAAGATTTATATTTAAGCAAATACAGAGTAGTACCACCTCTATAAAAATGAAAGGGAATATTTAATCCTCACGAGGTTGTTGTTTGGACCTTAACAAATCTATACATCAACACTCCTTCGATATAACCCATATCGATGACCTGTGTTTTTCTTGACCAATATACTTTATTGAACTTTCAGACAATTTTTTTCTAAGTTCTAACTCATTGATTTTGGCTATATTGATGGGTTAATATTTTTCTTGCTGATACAACTAGTATCGGCGAGATAGTGGTTTCTTCACCAGTACATTGACACCATCGGGCCTTGATTGACAATACATTGGTGGTCCATCTTTCATATTTGTCGATACATGGTGTATCCACAAGGTTTGACTTATCTTCGTTGATACATGGTGTATCGTTGAGGTCCATCTTTATTCCGTCAATACATCACGTATCAACAAGGTTCATCTCTCTCTCTCTCTCTAATGCACTACTTGTCAGTGAATTTTACTTTTCTATCACTAGTATGATACAATAAATACATTGACCCCTCATCGACACTGAGTGTATAGATAGTGATGTTATTTTTCTTCCTGACATGGACCTTGTTATTAATACACTTTCATCTCAAAGTCGTTCCCAAGTTCCTCCAGGTTATATCCTTCTCCCTTCCCCCATCATTCAAGTTCCTATCCTTTCAAATTATTAAGAGCTCCATGCCCGACTCGATGATTGATGAATGATTTCCTACCTTGCTTAATATATGTCATGCTTCATTCATGATTATGTATGTGTGTGTCTCCAACAACTTTCATTACACATACCATGCCATCTTGCACATTTTGTGCCTTACTGATTTTATGGCTAATATTGATCATTAAAGTGTTTTTTAATCTTACGTTGGTTAATTTCAACATCTACAGGGCATAGGTTAGCACTGAATTTCATATGAGAGAAGAATTGGTCATGTCGCATACTCAGTGGAAAGTGCTCCAAACGTCAGTTGGTTGTTTTCGTGAGATAACATTTCTCAGCCACTAACATATGAATTTAGTTATAATGTATGTATTAAGACCTTATATAACACATATACCATAGGAATTGAAGGGACTAAATTAAGAAAAAGTAGCAAAAACAAGGTCTGAACTTTCATTAAAAAAATTCTTTGCTCACAATTTTGTGTACTGGTAAAAGTGGAATTTTCACTCCTAAAACAAACTAGATATATTTTTTATGGGATATTGATTACCACACCACTAACAAAATCGAGATATGAGGTCCATAAGTTCCAAAACAATCACCAAGAATTTCCCATCAAGAATTCCTTGTTAACCGTGACCTTCATTCAACATGAATAAACTAAAATGATTGAATGAAGTTGTAAGGTATCTCACTAGAATACACTCCTTGTTCTCTTCATGTTACAAAAAAAGGTTCCTCAATCGGACATTGTATGAGAAAGTTATGGACTTTTGAACTCAAGCTCTTGTTGTTCCTTGTTGTTAAAAAAAACAATTAGAATTTTTTCAATTTGCTTTCCTATATAGGGGAGTTTGCACTTATATTCATGATACATAGGGGAGTTTTTGCTCATATTTCTGATACATATGAGTTTTTGTTCTCATCTTTCCGATACATAAGGGAGTTTGTGTTGATTTTTTTGATACATAGGAGATTTTGTGCTCATATTCTCGATACATAGGAGAGTTTGTGTTCATATTGTTGATACATAGGGGAGTTCATGCTAATCTTTCCAATACGTATGAGATTTCATGCTCATCTTTCTGAAACATAGAATATTTCATTCTTATCTTTCTGATACAAGATTTCATGTTTTTATTGTCGACACATAGGAGAGTTCGTGCTCATCTTGTTGATACAAGAGTTCATTTTTTTCTTGATGACACGTGAGTTCTTTTTTTTATTGCCGACACATATGGGAGTTCGTGCTTATATTTTAGACACATAGAGGATTTCAATTTTATATTTCCAACACACGAGTTTGTGATTTTCCTGCCGACACATAGGGGAGTTTGTTCTTATCGTGTCGACACATAGGGGAGTTAGTTCTCATTTTGTCAATGCAAGAGTTTATTCTTTTCTTGATGATGCAGAAGTATGTTATTTCTTATCAACACATGGGGTATTTCTTGATTATCTTTCCAACAGATAGGGGAGTTCATTCGTTTCTTTCTGATATAGGAGTAGGACCCTACAAAACTACATTTCGTATTTTGTTCAAAACATTTTACTGTAATACCCATTTTGTGCGTTCCTTATACCATTGAAAAGGTCTTTCTGAGATATAAACTTCACATTCATATGATTTCATATATTCTTCACCAATTGTTTACATTTTTATGATTAATGTATGGAACATTAGCAAAATCCTTGGAGAACTCAGTACTTCAACCATGAACAAGGGAACCAGGAATCGAACTTAGGGAAGCATATATGAACTTTCACTTAGATAATGTTTCAATTCTATAGGTTCAAGTGTGTGTCTTTTAAAGTTTATTTCAATATTATTCTATGGTTACTCATCTATTGTGTGTTTAATAGTGATAGGTACCAATACTAAAGGAATATCATACTCAAAAATATGCATAGGAAACATGTGAGGGGAGAAAAACATGTAGGTACAATAACTACACATTAAAGAAATCTATCAGTATGCAACAGTACCCTCACAAATACAATCTACCACCAAGGATGATGGAGAAATAGTAGAGGGGAAGCAAAATGGAATCAAACTTTGAATAGTTTAAGAAGAATTTTGAATCCCATGATGGTCGAATATCAAACTTGGAGGTAGAAGAGTTTCCCATTGTCCAGACCAGTCATCATAGTGGGTGAGGTGCATTCAGGGGTGATTTTAAGAACCCCCCCTAAATTTCTATGTATAATAAATGGGCGAATCCCCATGATACATAGGAAAAATTGAAGGCTATTTTATCAATAATATAAAAGGTATATATAATTTTTTGGTGAATATTTTAGTCAATTATATAATCTTGTAAAATATTGGCGAATATTTCACTGAATTATAAAATCTTGTAAAATATTGGCGAATCTTTCACTGAATTATAAAATCTTGTAAAATATTGGTGAGTGGTGTTGGGTAAACAAATGGACTTCACACAAC
>JASDQU010375175.1:71-18087 GCA_032191745.1 Picea mariana
GAGAGTATCTTCCCGAGTGTTATTCTCGGTGACACTATAGCAGTCCGGCGGCCGATAGGTTTATCTAAAGAGGGCTTCAGGAAATCTAGGTCGATCCGTACACAGGTGTTGTCTGATGCGCTACCACTCGAAGGGGTACCAATAAGGGTTACAAGGGTGGCCAACAGATGTGCGCTTAAGAACCACTTTTATTTCCTGCATGTATGAATCCCTCAACCACGGGTTTATGCGCGTAACGACAGATCTTTGTGGCTTAAAGACGTCGGAATACGTCTCTACCCTAGAAAAAAAAATACCCACAATTTCTGCCAAGGAAAGTGCTCTGATACCACTTGCAAGATACCAGATATAATAAATACGCAGAATAGAAATAAAATGCTAGAAATGGCAGAATAATAGTAATATAACCAGCATAATCTCCACAATAACACAAAAATAATATGAGAACAACAACTGAAATTTCACTTTGATTCAGAAATCAATGTTCACAGGCCTCTTCGAGGGGACAACCTCCAGTCGAGCAGCGCTCTGTTACAATAATATCCAAGCTAGGGTTTTCATACCCTCGACCCTTATTTATACTAAATATGTCTATTAAGAGAAGCATCTAGAGAAAGATCCTTCTAGAAGCGAAAGCTTCTATTAGGTCTTCTTACATCTGCCTTATTCTATTTTATTGAAAGGCCTTATTAATATTGACCTTTATTACATCCGAATACANTGACATACCTTTAAAGTCTATCTTACGTCCTCAACCCGAAGAAGTTGAAGACTGTAATGTAGGAACTAACGAAGATCCAAAAATGGTCAAGATATCAAAGTACCTTCTGGCCCAAATGAAAAGTAAGTACGTTGAGTTTCTTAGGCAGTATAAGGATGTTTTTTATTGCTCTTATGATAATCTGAAAACTTATGATACCTCTGTTATTGAACATAAGATTCCTCTAAAACATGGCCTTAAACCTTTCAAACAGAAACTCAGACAGATAAACCTTATTCTCCTGCCAGTGATAGAAAGGGAAGTCAAGAAACTTCACGATGCAAAAATTATTGTTCCACTCAGTATTCCAAATGGGTAGTGAATTTAGTCCCGTCAGAAAGAAAAATGGAAAAATAAGGCTCTATGTAGATTTCAGAAACTTAAATCAGTCGTCCCTCAAAGACAACTACCCGCTCCTGAAAATGGATCATGTCCTAGAAAAGGTAGTTGGGGCTAACAGGATGTCCATGATTGATGGTTTTCCGGATACAATCAAATCATTGTCCATGAAGACGACATAGAAAATATTGCATTTACTACTCTGTGGGGAACGTTTATGTATGATAAAATTCCATTTGGTTTGATGAATGCAGGGGCTACTTTCCAGAGAGAGATGGACATCACGTTCGTCGGTGAGAAATACAAATTCATTTTTATTTATCTTGATGATTTGACAGTTTTTTCTAGATCCGATGTTGAACATTTGCTACACCTCAGGCATATCTTCGAAAAATGCAGAAAGTTTGGTTTGTCTCTTAATCCCAAGAAATCACATTTCTCTATGCAAGAAGCTAATATCTTGGGTCATATAGTTTCAAAAGAAGGAATCAAGGTCAACCCTAAACGAGTTGAGGCTATAGACATGATTAATATTCCTAGGAACATAAAAGAAATTCAATCTTTTTTAGGAAAGATCAACTTTTTGAGAAGATTCATTCCCAATTTTGAAGAAATAATTAAAATGATTACAGATATGTTGAAGAAAGACAACGAAGTGAATGGACTGTTGAAGCTAAAGCATCATTCAAGCGCATCAAGAAATCTATAGGGGAAGCACCTGTGCTAGCAAGTCCAGACTATACAAAGGAATTCCTGATCTTCTCATTTGCTTCTGAACATACTGTTGTGGTAGTACTCCTACAAAAGAACGAGGAAGAATTCGAGCATTCTTCAGCAAAAGCCTCAGGGATGTAGAATTGATATATGATATACTTGAGAAACAAGCATAGGAAATGGTGAAGGCTCTCAAATCCTTCAGAACATATGTACTGCATTCCAAAATAATCGTTTGCATGCCAACAAATGCTATCAAAGACATCTTGGTTCAATTGGACAATGATGGAAGAAGAGTTCAATGGTTGTCTAAAATTCAAGAGTTTAATCTAGAATTGAAGCCGACCAAGATAGTCAAAGGTCGGGGCTTGACGAAGTTGTTAGCCGAGTCGAAGTTTAGGGTGCTCGGCATAAATAATCTCGAATCACATGAATCCCTCCTGGATATGGAAGGAATTGATGATTAGATGCCTAATGTTTGAATTGAAGATAAGTTTTCTGCCTCAACCTGGTATCACAACATTGTTACATACCTCCTTAATCTTTAGTTCCCAAATGACATGACTCTGTCTAAAGCAAGGACTTTGAAGCTACACACAATTAAATACGGTATTATTGATGGTCAGATGTACTGGAAATACCCTCTAGNAAATCTAAAATAGAAGGCATCATCGATGAATTCCATGAAGGTGTGTGTGGGGGACACCATGCCTGGAGAGAAACGACCTACAAGATTTTAAGGGTTGGAAATTACTGGCCAAAGTTATTCACCAATGTCAAATCGAGAGCCAAGGCATGTAGTTCATGCCAATTGTTTGCTTGCAAGCAGAAGCTCCCTGTCCTACCTTTTATCCCACCAAAAGTTGAAGCCCCTTTTCAACAATGGGGCCTAGACTTCATCGGGGAAATCCATCTGCAATTAAGCGCTCAACATATATGTATTTTAACCGCTACCGATTATTTCATGAAGTGGGTAGAATCCATTCCGAATCAGAATGCTACGGATTTGATAGTAATAAACTTCTTGGAAGAGAACATCCTATCGAGATTTGGTTGTCCTCGGAAAATAGTCACTGACAACGCCCAATCTTTCAAATCTGTGGCAATGCTCAATTTATACCAAAAATACAACATTGTGTTAGGACATTCTACAGCCTATTATCCTCAAGGGAATGGGTTGGATGAATCATCTAACAAGAGCCTGATGACTATAATCAAAAAAGTGTTGACAGAAAATAAAAAGGATTGGCACATCCACCCGAAATACGCCTTATGGGCGAACCTAATCGACACCAAGAAATCAATAGGTATGTCTCATTTTCAATTGGTTTATGTTATTGACGTTCTCCTTCCTATCAATCTTTCTCTTCCTGTGATGAAGCTATGGGAGGATGAAAATGAAGAGCCAAAGGACATTACAAGAAGGATAAATCAACTAATCAAAGTTCAATAAAATAGGGCCAAAGTAGATGACAAGATTCAAAAGTACCAAGATAATTTGAAGGCCCTTTTCGATAAAAAGGCTAAAGACAGGGAGTTTCTTCCTGGCAATCTAGTCTTAAAGTGGGACGCTAGAAAATAAGATGCAGGGAAACATGGCAAGTTCGACCATCTCTGGTTCAGACCATTTAGAATTGCAGCTGATGAGGGGAAAAATTCCTTCCTACTGGAAAATATCGATGGAAAAATTATTGACGCTCCTATCAACGGGAATTACCTGAAACATTTTATGCAGTAGTCATATTTCAGATTCCCATTGTATATATCAATTTGGATCGAGGTTTTTTTTTTTCGTTTTTGAAATTGCAATTTTTCCTTTCTGTTGTAAATTATCCAAGTTATTTTATAGTTCGTTCTAAATAAACCATGTTTACTTGATATCATCAAAACATAATATAAAATCATATGTATCACATACCATCTCTATTCTGCAGAATTTTCTGACATTTCCCATTTTATTCCGGTGCAGAATATTTATTGTCAGATGAGAGATAAGGATGCATTGGAATCCAACGCTTAATTTTCAAAAAACATTCACTTTCTCTCAAAACAGGTGATAAATCAATGATCTGCTTGATTAAAAATACAAAGGAAATATGAGGTATGAACTCCTACCCCGCTAGTTCAAACTAAAATCTTAAGGGAATCTTATTGAAGGTAAAAGGGGTTTCATTCATATAAATATTGTCACCTGATCAAGGATCAGAAAAGTATAAAATTACATATTAATTCTGAAACCATCCTTGAATGAAATAAAAAATGAAGTGAAAAATGAAATAGAAAGAAAAATAAAGTAAGAATAAAAAGGACTTGGAAGGAAGTTTGAGAATCAATAAACAAACTTGGGTGGGAATGAGATTATTTCGTGTCAGGCCCTTCGAGTCCTTGTTCTGTTTTATTTCACCTATCCTTGATCTTTTACTCTCTTCTGATTTTCGTTGCCTTTCCCTTAGTCTTCATAGAAATAAATAAATCCACCTTGA
Organism: Picea mariana; assembly: GCA_032191745.1. NCBI lineage: Eukaryota > Viridiplantae > Streptophyta > Pinopsida > Pinales > Pinaceae > Picea > Picea mariana. Next base: position 4,368 of record JASDQU010375175.1, read on the forward strand.
CTCTGAAAACTTAAAAACATATCTCTTAAACAAGATTAGGCGAAAATATTTATGTTTCTTTGATTTTAACTGAAAGAAAGTATGTCCAGTCTAATCCTAAGAAATTTAGCTCTTCTATAGGTTTTTAATTTGACCAATTCGCTCAAGGTCGATCCCTAAAAATCAAAATCCCTATAAAATCTTCCCTATAGGCGAAGGTGTACTGAAGATTGGGAGAAAGTTAGTTTCAAAGTACATCTCAAAAATTTGTGACAGACCTTCCTATTAAAATTTTAAGCAGATATCATCCCTTGTATGATACATACAGATTGAATACCCCCACTTCAAAATATTAAAATAAAAGACATATGGTGAAAGGAAATTCATAATTTGATTGCCCCCATCTTGTCCAAAGAGATTCTGAAAGGAAATTCATGTAATGATTGCCCTCGTCTCAGCAAAATGTGAAAGTACTAATTGAAGTGGTGAAAAGAAATTCAATGGGAGAAGTAGATAACTTCACCGAGGTACTAAACAGGCTCGCTGGAAATGAAGAAATATCTATGATATATGTATGGTTGTCATACATATCTACAAAACATAATATGACATCTAATTCTCTTTCCGGTAATATTTACATTCTGAACCAATGAGGGATTCCCTAAATAAATTGTTACATCTACTTAACCTTGATGCGAACAAAGTCGTTTGAAGCCTGATATTTTGTTTAAAGTCATTTTGATTATCTTAAACAGATACGAACTCAGTTTTAGGAAAGGGAAATTGTAAATAGCCTAACTTGAGATTAATAGTCGGGGTGTTTTGAAGGTTTTATGAGATTCAGTTGAAGTTCAATTTTTCTCTATATGATTAATCCCTAAAAGTGTTTCCCATAAATGCAATAATGACTCCATTTTCCCAATAAAGGCACTCGGTCTACTTTTCTTCCACGTCTCACAGGGAGAAGCGATCCCCAAATGGAGCCTATGTTGGAACACATACAATTCTGAACTTTTGAGCCTTATACTTTCCACCTCATGAAAATATAATTCTACCCAAAGAGAACGAAAGATTGGTAAATGACTTTTTAATTTTAAATCAAATTCATTTGTTGGTTGGTTAATAATAAGGCGCGCACGATATCCATCATTGATGAGTTTTTCCTTTTGATCGAACGATCCTAATACTTCCAGAGTTTTGGAGCCACCTGAAATTTAAAGAGGTAAATCTCTAACGGTCGCTTTGGAGCTTCGCGCTTTGAATGTTTCAATAAGTCCTAACAACAAAAGCCCTGAAACTTGAAGGTGTCTCTCACAGCTTTTCCTAAACCTTTTAAAGGCACAATTCGTAGGACACATGTACCTTTTGAGTCTTTCCTGAGTTGACACATGGCAACCATTTTTGACATTTTCATTGGAGGATTCACACAATGCCAAGTAACACATGGCACCTCCCTTTCCTTGACACGTCACTATGGGAGATGAACCTTTGGGATTTTAACAAAGAATGAATTCACAAATCACCGAAATATCAAAATGTCGAAGTATTAAATGTTAAATAATTAATCTAATCATGATCGAAAGATAATTAATGAATTTGTAGTTCGGGTTTCGGGCGTTTCCCCTGAATGGTATTCTAAAATCTCCGAAGTCCAAACTTCTGAAGTACTTCAAGTTAAACGCAGTTAATTAGGACTTAAAATCAATTACCAGATAATTAATTGATTCACATTTCAAGTTTTAGGAAGTTCCTCTCGAGATACCTTAAAATTCCCCGAAGTCCGAACTCTTGAAACACTTGAAGTTAACGCACCATATTAAACATGATTAATTAAAGTTTTACAAGCGACTATTCAGAGATTAATCTTTTTGTGGATTACGGATTCGAGAGGTTACCACTCTGTCACATTGAAAACTCCCGAACATGAACCATCGAAGTATTGATGGCATTTATGAATATTTAAGGATAATGATTCAAACACGGATTGTGGATCACCGGGTAGACTTTCCCATCAAACGTTAATAAATTTTCCATCGGTGAAGCTATACGAAAAGCGATGAATCTGTTTTCAATAAAAGCACTTTGATTTCGAATTCATTTTCACCTTCTACAATTAGCAAGATTTATCTATTTGAAAGACTCATGGATTTTATATGCAACAGGTGATTTCACTCCATCTCCTTAGAATTTATGGCGCCACGAAAAATCATGAAAAATCTTGATGCGGTAGGCGAGGATTCAAACCCAAATGCGGATGTTTTGTCGGACACAACGTCGTGACCACATACACTATTAAAACTTGGATGCAGGTATTCGATATTCTAGAGTGTGAAATCATCAATTGTCCAGAGGACTCTGTCAAGGAAGAGGATGACATTTATACAACTAAACTCGGACATATAGCGCAGTCGGAGCTGCACAAAATAGCGGCACAATCGAGGCTTGTGCCTTATAATGACATGATAAGTTGGGCCTTGGAGCACGTTGACATCAGGAACAGGAGCATCGTCAACCATCAGAAGGTCATTGTCGGCTCTTTCCGACCGGAACATATGCAAGTAATGTATAAACTCTCCCCTAATCCTAGATATGCATTCAATTTTGCATTCATTCTTGAGTTCGAGGAAAAGGAGTGTGTCCAGTACGCCAGGAACTGTCCCGATATAATCAAGTCTTGGTGGGGGAACCCAAAGATATTCAGATTCGATGCTCATGGTATATATAACACAACATCCTTGGATGCTCGTATGGTGTATGTAGCCATGATTCTATGTCGATTATTCGGGAAGAAGATCCCTACACACTTCTCAGTGGAATGGGTATCCATCATGCATGAGGTAGGAAAGGGTTTCAATTTCAATTGGGATAAAATGTTTTCTGATAACTTGGCCAAAGAGATTGTCGAATATAAAACAGTGAAGTCAAAAGGACAGACTGCCCCCTTTTATATGTCGTCATATATCATGGATGCCATATGTTTCATGACACCTTTTCCATTGATGAATTGGAGTTGGACCCCGGCTAGTGTCGATCCCATTCATTTCTACCATTCCAAGCTATGGGAAGAAAAATACAAGGATTTATTTTATGAAATCTATCACAATGTTGTGGTTCCTATTCATATATCTGTGTATGGTCACCCACCTCCTTTAATTTCAGACAAGATTATGGGAAACCTGGGTAATCTAGCAGATTGGTTTATTGAGGAGAACTTCTCCTACATCAGGGTTTTTGGGTGCTCGATTCCTCCCCATGCTCTCCCACGATTCTTATCGGACTGGCTGGTATGCAGAGAAGTGGCCTACCAGACAGTTACAAGAGGCATCAGCAAAGAGCTAAAGGTAGCACAGAAAAAAGTATGGCCGACTTTCCCTATTCAGGTTGGCATGTTTTAATTATTGGATTTCAGTGACTCCAAAGTGGAGGTTGCGTCTTTGGAAGATGTCAAATTGGTTGACATCAAGTTCAAAATACACGATCCACTTAATATTGTGGAAAACCACCTAGCCTAGTTCAACATGAAACGGTATATGCACGAAAAATCCATGTGTGAAGAAATATTCATGGGAGTTAGATCTTATGAGGAGGTGCGAGACAGATTCCAAACCCTACCCTCGGATCAACAAACTGGTTTTATCAGTTTTAAAAAGCACGGGAGGAATAGGCTACCAAATTTACTACAAGGAGAGAAAATAGCCACTCCCCCTTCTCAGGAAGCCAGGTCTACATGTTCTGAGGCGATTCACTCTGGTAAATGTAAAGTTGGGGAAACCCCGAAGAGATCAGAGGTATTGACGCAGAAATTAGAAGCATCATTGTTAGGCCAGCTAATCCCCCAGGAAAAAGATCAACTCGAATCTCTCCTAAAGTAGGAACAAAATTTGCCTCCTTCGTCACCAACTACCCCTACTGGCACCTCAAATACTACAGAATAGCAACAGTCTACAGAGGTTGGTAGTCCCATTACATCATTGACACCTCTACAATCAATCTTCGGAAATCCTAATTCCAAAATTTTTTTTGTAGATGATCTTATCCCCATCCCGCCCAAAGAGATGCCTCCTTCGAATTTCTTCTTTAGTAGAAAATGGAAGGCAGTCGTGAAACTAGAATCGCACCAGAAAGATGGAGTGATAAATAAAAGATAGAGAATGGTGTATGATGGGAATAATCGAGATGATCCAGAATTCGTGAAAGAAGTTTCAAGTTCGTTAGGTTCTTTTTCCACTACCAATCATTGGTTTGTGGACAATATGGCTAAACAACTACGGCATAAGTGCCTATTGGTAGAGCACTTGCAAAGTCAAATACATGCCACAGAGCATACTATCTAGAATAGGATGAGTCAAGACTTCAAGCAAATAAAATCTCATGATCGACAACAAATCCAATAGCTTCAGGACAACCTTGAGGAGCTCCATCAGAGTTAACAAACCAACCGAGGATTGGTCACTCGGCGCGATGAATTGATAAAAACAATTGCAAGCTAGGTTGGACCTAACTCAAGGTACCTTGATAGATATCTTGGCCTTCCAAACTCAAGCATTGGAGATAAATGAGAGGCTGGAAATCGCCCAGCAGGACCTTTTTCTGAAGGTAGATTCCATCCAAAAGTGATACCAAGCAATAAACATTTCTCTGAAGGACATCTATGTCAAGGAAAGAGAATCTCGTTCATCCCGATCCAGATTTCAAGAAGCTATCATATTGGTGCATAAAGATAATGTCACTAATTTTCCTATGCTCTCTCCTTCTGAGAAATTACGAGATGATATGGCCCTAAAGGTCTTGGGAAAAAATTTGGAAGAGGGCATAAGATTAGCCAGGGAAGTAAAATATGCTTGTCTAGAAGCGTTGTCATCATTAGACAAGAAGCTAATTGATTTTAAGGGAACTAATATCTCAGAATCCCTTGGGAAAATTGATATTGAAATGAACCAATAGAATTCCAAAAAGAGAAAAGGAAAAACTCTAACAGTCATTCGGGAAATGAGCCAAATTGATCTTCTTAAGATCAACAAATGGCTAGTGAGTCCAAGCTCACTGTTCCAAGCCACAACTCAGGAAGTAAAAAGGATCCAAGAAAAGTTGCCTCAAGTGGAAAGGAAATTATTCACTTTTGAGGTAAATGAAACAATTGAGCCCTTATTCCTCCTTGATCTCAACTGTGATCCATTGCATTGTTGAACACATCTGGAGGGACAGATGGCAACAAAACTAAAACGGCCAGGACAACATGCCGAATGATTAAGGAGGCCATACAACATTTGTGTTCAGCCTAAAGGACTAAGGAAAAGAGGTGTTTTTTCCAAGCGGACGAAGAGAAAGAAGAGAACACCAGCGTAGCTCATCAGATTTTACATACTCTTGTCTTATTCAGATATATGTTATTTTAATAAAATATTGTAAGAATTCCAATCGTTTTAGGTTGTGAAAGTTTTTGTATAAGTACATATATTCAAGATCTATTCAAGGTTGCTTCAGGTCGGATGTAATAGAGAAAAATCTCCCTTTTTGAGTATTAATACAAGTGCAGATAGAGATTATAATTTTCGTTCAGTTTGAGTTGTGTGTTTCTTCTGTATTTCCATATCTTTGACTTTCCTTATATAATTCCTTGATAAGTGATTGATTGTAATTTAGTATTACAACTATTTTAATCATATTATATCAACAATTCATTAAGTAAGCAATTTTTCCTTTGTATTTACTGTGAGTAAAGCAAGAACTGCAAGTTGTGTGAACTTATGTACGTTATATCATGTTCAAGGGTGCGCTCCCTACTTTTATTCTACTACAAACAAGGTGAGATTCATATCCAATTGATTCCTAGCTTTGTTTAAGAGTTTTGTATTCTTCTTCCACACCATTTTGATATTACAATTGTGACTTGGACAACGGAATACAGCCTTTGTATTGTCCTATTATTAATTTCATTTAAGGATCACTTCTTATATAACTAAAGGTAGGAAAGCATTCTTTAAAAAACATTCTCTTTAAACATTCATGATGCTTGACATTACTCTTTGAGCCTTAAGTTTAATCTCAGGAACAACAAACTCAATCATAAAAACACATAAATTAAAATCCATACTTGCCACTATGAGAGACAATCCTTTTATCATTGTTGTCCCCTTTGGACTTTCCGGAAGTAGCCTTTGGTTGATTCAAACCTTGACATTGTATCTCACTAATAACATGGGAACAATCATCCTTCAGATGCATACAGCAAGACATTGATTTTGAAGAGGCATTTGAAGGAGAGGAAGGGGAGGCAACAACGTTGCCTTTATCTTGCACATGGGGGACATCAGTTTTGATCCTTTTACTAGCATGAGAGGATTGCACAGGTGAATTTACAGGGGAAATTTGAGCATTAGGATTTACAGGTGGGGGAGGAGGTAATGAAAAATTGGGCAAGCCACGATGGTGAGAGACTGTCAGATTGACAATCTCTTGCCATCCATAATTCACAAGGACTTCTAGTTGCAAGGACACATGATGAGGCACAATAATACCAGGGATGTTTTGAGGCTGGAGGGGAGGTCTCTCTGGTCTAGGATGTATTATTCCTTACCCGATCCAGTTGAAGAACCCAACTTGAAACATTTGGTTCAAGTCATGAGGGTCAACATTAAAATGAATAGAGATTCTAGGCCTTATAGGCCCTCTATTCCAGTTACCTCTTCCTCTATTATTTCTACCATGGTTTCCCCTGCTGAAGAAACTCATCCTGTATGCAGAAATTCATCGGTAATTATCCCTTAATAGACCATACATGACATTTTGTTTGCATGAAACAAAGTTTGGCTCATAAATTGACATGAGACCCATGCAATCAATCCATAATAAATAATAATTTACAAGTGAGCAGGGGGTGGATAGGGTTCATGGGACATATAGAGGGATTGTAATGAGCGAAAAAGTGGTAGCATGGCAGGAGAAAAATACACGAGTATTGTTCAACAATTCATTAAATAATTTAACTATGCAATCAAATACCAAAAATATCAGTTGCCACCTATTTCTGTGTCATATCTTTTGTCACAGTTATATAGAGTTTTTAATTTATTTTACAGAACAGGGATACTAAAACTGATAATGGGATTATGAGGGGGGTATAATGAGTGAAAAAGTGGTAGCATGAGAGGTAATAAAATATGGATATTGTTCATAAAAATAAACCAAATCAAACAACAACCATAACTCTATTCAGACCCCACAATCCAATAAGCATTCACTTTTAAAGCAAAACCATTTAATTGTCACTTATTTTCAGAATGCTTACTGACTTCAAACCAAAAGACAATTCATATGCCCAGAATACTCAATTATACCATCCCTTGCATCTATACAATATATATAATAACAGTCATGATAACAACATTGTCATTTTCTGATAACAAAATAATTCGTTGAGCCACAATCATTCATATTCCAATGCTAAATCCATTTCCTTTTAAAACCAAATATAAATATGCACAGTGATTCCAGCCATCCACATGTAATATTTATTCCTTAAACTCAAATAAGAATAGGCCTAGTATTAACCACCATCTGTTGACTTTCCAAACACTATTCAACACAATCCACTGGGCATTAAAACTCATAATCATGCCCCAATTCAATCACACACAGGTATTCATCCAGTATAATCAACATAAGTATTGATTCAAAATATAATTCAACCAATAACATGCAACTTCGAGCCAAAGATTTTCTTAAATTAAACATGTACAGACTCATTTTAAAATAAATTCCCAATGAGAGACAGAACCAAATCGTGCCCATTGAGAAATGGAACCAAATTGTGCCCAATAGACCAAGCACACATAGGTGTCTCTTTTACCCTTGACAGGATTGAAACAAGACCAAGATCACATTTAGGGTTTAACACAGTAAATGGAAGTAAGAACAAATAGCTCAACCAAATGAAAAAGTCCCCAGGGACGTAGACAGCTCGTGCCCTTTTAAAAATTTATCACAGAGAGGTAAAAACAGATGGCTCAATCAAGGGATAGTGTTTGAATACATAGACAGCTCGTGCCTTTTTTTAAAATTCACCATAGACACATAACCTTTAACCAAAATTTTGACAGTGAGGGTTACCAAAACATAACAGTTAGCCACCTCCAATGAAGAACGAGTGAAGCGAACTCTTAAAAACATTGTGAAGAGAATGTCCGAGCACAACTCGTGGCCAACCAAACATATATACAAGCTTCCATTTAAAGTTCTGGGTGATACCAAACCCGACTATGCAATTCTTCCAGCAACAATGATAATGAGGGAAATGCCATGATACATAACATCTCGGGGCTTGGCCAAGACATGGCAAGAAACACTCCCACTCTTTAACAATTCACATTTCAACCCAGTGAAATGAAACATATCAACCATAAAGACGAAAGGGAGTGGAAAAACTTAACACCAAGACTGGTTGTAAAACCCATGCACCAAAGCTCAGAGCTTGCTAAACCAAAATCATAAGTTTCCACAAAAAAAAAACAAGCTAACCGAACATGCTTTTCTATTATTTAACCAATATACACATGCATAAATTATACACAATGAAGAATATCCAGTCCTCTTCTTTAAAAATCCAACAGTCTAGAGTATTCACAGAAGAAACCATAAGCAAAACATTGATACACCTTCGAAAAAATTAAGAAAAACACAGACCTCAAGAAATTCTGAGCCAAAATCGATTCATAACACAGAGGAACCATCATGAATGGAAAATAAAGGAACCATATTGTTAAGCACTGAACACACCCTAAAAATCCTATGTCAATTTTTCCACTTTTTGGGTACGACTTAATCTTTTCACTTTCTGATTCAACTTCATTTTTAGAGATTTTTGGCTCTGCTTATTATCTTGACTCTCATTAGTTTTTCAAGTCTGTTTGAACTTATGAAAACCCATGACTTAAAGAAGAGCCTTAACACCTGAATAAAGAATCAAAAGCCAAAACACTTCACCCAACACACTTAGATTCGGCATCAGAAGGAATTCAAAGAAGGAAAAGAGCCACTCGGGAAACCTTAGTCACCGATCATCGATCTTCATCGGCATCGGCAAAAAGAAAGTTTTGTTTGCGCCAATGTTTTGCAAAAAGATATTGTCGATAGTCGATTCCTCTTCAGCATCGATAAAAGACGAGGGGAATAGTCGTTGACAAAGAAATAAAATATATCATCGATAGTCGATACTCGACGTGTTTATCAAAATCGGGGAAGACCTAAAAGGATTGCAACGAACATTATGACCACGCTAAAAATTTCTCCCGATCTTCGATCCCCTATGCATTTCGGCATTGGGACTTCTTCTAGGAGGTTAATCCATAGAAAAACACGTGATAGGTTTATCGTCGATCCTCGATCCTAGATACTTGTTAGCATCAGCAAGCTAAGGTATGTTTTAAAATGAATAACTTAATGAAATCCCTGAATCCGATTAATACACGCAAATCAAGTCATCGGTCTTTAACGCCACGTGTCTTTGCCAGATTGGAGAATCATATGGTCTAGTTTTACCCCCGAGTCATTCTTGGTTCCCTAGGACCAAGTCACACCTCTGAATCATCTTTGTTACGACAGCATTGTACGATGATATTGATCATCATCGAAGCTTTTGCGAGGGACAGTGACGAAAATGTTCATAGTGCATCCCCGATCCTCGATCCACCCACTGAGAAAGCGACACGATGGGATGTTTTAGCGCTAGATACGATTAGATTTGGATCATTTAAGGGGATAATTAATACCAAATCCTGCATTAGTTTCTACTTTGTGCGCCAATCAAAATGAAGATTTAAAATCATCGATAGACCACATCGCCCCTGCGCCTCCGTCGTCAACCCACGATGAATTTAAGTTGCAAAGATTCAGTGGTAGATTTGTTTAAATGGCACTCATCACCCGAATTGAATGACTGATGTGACACGGTAAGTTCTTCATTGGTTTAAATTCTCTTGAGTAGTTTTAAGCGGAATCATTCTATGTGAAAGGAAATTCAGAGCATTCGGAGAAACGAGACGAGCAATTTGAAAGCTGCAGAGATCCCGTGAGTATCAAATAACCAGGTTTAGCAAGATTCACAAGTATGTATCCAAGTCTATGGATTTTACATGTTTACACTTCATATATTTTTATCCGGTTTTGTTCTTTACACAGTCTCTGAAGGTTTATTTTGATTGTAGGAACAATGCCTCCAAGAAACCCAACCACTAGACGATCGTCAAGGGTGTTGAAGATGAAAGAAACAGATTTAGGTGAAGGCTCCTCTCCAGGGTTCGCAAGACAATATGAATACACGCCAAGACCGAAACCCGTCATCAAAACATCGACGAAGAAGGCTTTCATCCAGCCTTCGGTCTTTCGAGATACAGAGGCAAGCATGGGGACCAAGGGGACACTCCGACATTGGGGATAGCTCTTTAAAAAGATCAGTCGAGAGGAATACCTGGAATATATCCCACATAGTGACCCAGATGTGAGAGAGCTCGACAACGAGGTGTTCCCAAATATCCAACAGTCGTACCTGCATATGGTGGCGAGAAGAACCCTTGTTTTTCCCTGTATAGAACTTCTGAAGTGGCTCATCGACCACACAGACACACAGAAATGTTTAATCAATGATGAAAATGGAGGGTGTGTCAAGGTGTTCCTTCCAGTAAATTTCCAGAAATACTACAAACTCCGAGACCCCGAGGAGCGGCTGAATATAGATTTCATCGTTAAGTTCTATGAGGGCCATGACACCAGTCGGGTGATGGCCTCATGGTGGAGGGAAGACAAGAAATACACCAAATAGAGCACTGGCTGGTACCAAACGCCCAACTTAAGGGAGCCATACATATACTTGATGGCTCTCATCTATCGATTATATGGAGAGAAGGATTGCTCTAGATTTTCAAAGGCATGGATGCCCTTATCTTACATAGTGGCAATTTTCAGGAGTAGCTTCAACTGGGGAGAAATCATTTCTAAGCAATTGAGCATCTTCATACAAGAGGATCAGACGTCGAGGGAAGGAGACACACCATCTTTCTATATGGCTTCATATTTACTTGATTTCATGTGCGCTAGAAACATTTTCACCGGCATGAACCTAAGTTGGCACGTCGCATAGCTCCCGGTCCACATATATTTTAGCATCCTATGGGAGAATAGGTACAAGAAATCTTACTCCCTCATCTGGATGAGTTCATCACACATATTTATTTCATTCTTTTTAAGAAAGAATGCCCGAAACTATCGGTTGCAGACAAAAAGATGATATCAAAGGTAGGCCACTAGTACCTGGATGAGCGCGAAACCTACATCAGGGTGTTCAGGGCCACCGGAGCACCACATCTCCTACCAGCACATGTCCTTAATCAGCTTGTAGTGGCAGAGATATGCTACTAGACCATCTTGCAAGGTTACAACGCCACCCTGGTCAAGGGCAAGAAGCAGGAGTTCATACCTTATGGTTTCCATGTAGGTTTCTACATGGTGAAGGAGACGAATCCAGCCAAACAAGAAGGGCTAAGCCAACTAGATTTCAGATTCCAAACATGCCAGTTTTGCAAGCACGATCCGAAGGGTCTGGTCTTGAAACATGCTTCGCAAGTGTCATCCTACTAGCCATACGCCCATGACAAATTTGAAGATGAAGTCTTCACAAAAAATGCCCAAGACTGGGACGAGGTGGTGGCAAGGATGGTCAACCCAAAAATGACCAGGTTCAGGGCCATGAGCCTTGATGAATAAGAGATGATCACAGAGAAATTGACTCAAGAGTCCCTCAGAGCTAGGGAAGAAATGATAGCAGCAGAAGAAACTGAGGTTCCCCTGGTAGCTCTAGTGCAGGATAGAGGTTTCCCTATGACGTGGGACATGCGAGAAAGGGGGTTTCTCATGATAGAATAGGTGCAATGAATAATTGATCAGCTGCAAGATGACCCGGACCTCATAGGAATGGCAAGGTCCCCTGCGGACAACCCAAATGAAATCCTAGCGGGACCAAGCGGCCCTGAACTAATAAACATTGATGAAATCGTCGGGTTTGACAACCATGAAATCACAATGCCACAGGTTGGTTCACCGGGAGGTGTTTCATCTCAGTCAGAGACAATCGGAAAATCAGGGAGAGCAAGTGCACCAAACCCCCTCCTAAAATTAATAAACATCTATGATGATGAAGAGAGCCCGGAGGTATCCCTAGTGTTAGCGATAAAAAAATGCCCATTGGTATTTTTGGAGTATCTCCTCAAGTTTTCTTCAATATGCCCATTTCTAAATATGTTCGGCCAGTGTTTTGTCTCCAAATCTCTATAGACCAAGCTCCCATTGATTATGTTTACTTGAGAGTCTTTTCATCCTGTCTTCAATGCATGTATTCCAAAACATGGTTAGTATTGTTTAGACACCTTAGTCTTTACCTTTTTAGATGTCTAATTAAAAACTTTTGCTAAATAAATGAGTTTTTCTTAAGTATCAAACTCTTATTCTAATCCTAAGTCATCACACTACTTATCTAGTTAATAAGACAAAGTCCATAAGTCAATATCAAGGCATACACGCAGGCTCAAGCTAATCCACGAGTGTTTTAAGCTGATCCTAAGTCTGTCAAGCATATTACACATGCCAAAGATAAATTCTAGTCTACTTGACAAAGTAATAAATCGATATACACATGTCTAATTCTCATATTAATCCTCAGAGCAGTTACAAGTCTACACACAAGCACCGAGTCTAAATGCCCGATTTTGTAGGCAAAGAATGCGTGCGCAACAGATTTGGTAAGGATAGTTGCGTTCTGGATTTTTGACAGGTCAAAGGGTATCAGGTTGTATGAAAATCAAGCCATGAGGAACCATGAACACGAAAGGTTTTCCTTTTGATTAAAAAAAAATTTTCACCAGCACAGGAGGTGTAGTTATAACCAATTAGTCGTTGAAAAGCAGAGCTTTCATTGGCTAATTAGCAAATTCTAAGGTGGAATAGCTCGTGAAACCGCAAAGAAAGAATTTTGAAGATTTTGAGCTCGAACGGAGCGATTTTTGGGTGATTTAAAAGATAAGAGGGAATCAAAAAATTAATCACCAAATGATGAAATATTTAGTTTCAAAGATTCGTGGAGATATAGGAGGAGAATGCTTAAATGGTCAACTAAAGATTTGTTCACAGTTGTTTAAAGTTATCAATTTTTAAGACATGTGTCAACACATTAGAGACACATCAGGGGCGCATCATGATAAAGACCAGATGTCAAAGACCTTTTGAAGATAGTTCGATTCATATAAAATAGATTTTCAACTACCTGATTGTAATTAGTTTGCACTCTGTTTTCTATATTTAGAAATCCAGATCCATTTTTCAGGGACCTGAGATCTATTGTAAAGGTTATAAATACTTATCATTTTGACAAAGTAAAGGTTCTATTTTGGATACAAAAGATACTATATTGTAAACAGACTTTTCATATGATAATACAAATCACAGTTTTCTCTCTCTATTGATGTCAGATTCTCGTCTTTCCTTCTATACTCTTATTCAAGTTGTTTTAGCTGCAAAATGAATGTCATCTCATTGGTTAGCTCATAACTTGATTAATAGTTAATTATCATTGTTTATTAAACCCTACATTTGTATTTGGTTCATAAGCATTGTTTTCTCACCCACTTAAAAGATATCATCTGATTATTGATCCTTGAGAGCACTGGTTCATTTGATTCTCATTTTGATTGTCTGA